>BLSH010552918.1:364445-414470 GCA_018402905.1 Glandirana rugosa | reverse complement strand
CCCCCCCGACCAGACCCACGTCCTAAAGGAAAACATTTCTGTAGCAAGTTAAGTGGGTGAACAGTAATGTGCAACGAGTTTTAAAGTCAATAACATAGTAATTAAATGAAACTTAAGCCTCGTACACACATGCTGAATATCGTATGACCGCACGTCCAACTTTTGTCCAAATCGCCTGTCCGTGGTTTTGTCTAGCATACTGACGGTAGTCAAGTAATTGTCCGACAGAGGTGAACGTAGCTATGAGCGTATAAAGAGGAAGTTTAGATGATTGTGATTTGTGAATTACAAACGCAGGTTTACACGACCGAACACTTCCTGGATTCCGAGCATGCGTGTTTGCACTTCTAACTTTTGTTTGGCCAACTTCTGTACACACGACTCGAAAATTGGATGACGCCTAGTTGGCAGAAAAACGTTTTCTAGTTTTCTCAGACTTCTGTTGAAAGATAATTGAAAATTGGCTGTTGAATTGTGCGTAGTAACGGTCAGATTATCGGGCGACAGGCTGTCGTACGACCGTTGTTGGCCTATAATCATACTGTGTGTATGGGCCTTTAGCTTTATAGATAAAGTTCTCAGAGATTAGTCTGGCTTGTTAGCAGGTGGAGGTGGTGGTAACTGCAAGAGTTCTGATGGATTGAGTTCCTGGAGTCGTTCTGTTTGCCTGATGGCCTTGATGCATGGGGATTAAAGACTTTATCTGATGAGGTATGACCCCAAAACTAGATATTTGGGGGGAACACCCTGCCAAACGCATGGTGCTGCTCGTAACGACCAACAGACAAAAATTGTATAAAAGTTACAGCGCACACATGATACATACTCCTGTCAGGCTATTTTAAAAGCATCTAAAACGTATGTAGCAAAAAATGCAAAAATACGGGGGTTTGGTCACACTGAATGGCCATGAAGTGCTTAAGCCCATTGACTGCTGCAAAGTACCCCGTTACCAATGGGAACCTACACTGACCTTAGAGTGAATGCTCATATCTCTTAAACCATGGAAGCTAACGCCTCTCTTTATGGGAGACCAGAGTACACATCCCATGGATCAGGTGGACACTGATTGGTCTCTTCCTGGCATGTGGAGCTCCAAAGGTCATATAGATAAGGGGACTGGATAGATAATTGTACATGAGGTGCAAAGGTTGCTTGGATAAACTCCTGCCACCTAAGAGAGAAGCGCTTATCAGAGCTTGCTTTGTGGGTCCATGCCTCTAGTTGATCCCTAAATAGCAAGTTTCAATTATTTTTTAACTTCAGTGATGGAAGGGAGCTGTGCCCATATCCAGTGCTTGGTAATCACTCTTCGAGCCGTGAGTAGGCTGATGTGAGTCCATTGAGAGAAATGTTGGGGTTGGGGTTGAATAAAGGACTTAGGTGGTTAGTTACTGTGGTTGCAGTTGAAGAGCATGAGAGCTGGGTCTAAGGGGATGGTAATGTGAGTCACTCCCACAATATATGACTGGACTTATGCCCAAAAGGTGGCTATGAGCGGGCATATCCATAATCTGTGGAATAATGTTGGCCTAGTGGCCTTGCATAGGGGGCATATCTTTTACTTTGGGTGGTCTTCTGGTGTGTAGTATGGTAAGTATGCCCTGTGGAGTAACTTGAAATGAGTTTACCTCCAGGATACGTTGGGTATGAGCTTTAGAATCTTTCTGTAGCCACTGCGTAGCAACTGTGAAAGGTTTTCCAGGGGAAGGTCTGTTATCCAGGCTTTGGTTGCTGTCTGTTTCAGCAATTGGGTGAAAAAGGGTAAAAATGGGTTGTAGATTTTTGAAGTGGAGATAGATCTGGTTTCGATGAGTCTATGAATAAATGTAATCGTGGTTTAGGGCATGTTTTGTTGACAAAGTTATAGAGAAAAACAACAACTTTAAAGCTTCATGAGAACAACTAAAGTTAATTTTGTTTTAAATTACACAAGACAATGAAAACTAGAATAAAGAGTTGTAATCTGAAACTGTTACATGACTCCTGATTGCTAAGATAATCTTGATTGCTCACATTAATTCTGCAGGCTAGTAACTCACTTAATCCAGCAATTAGCTTCCCTACATAGATTCCCCATCATTTGGTCTGACACTCCTTCCATTGGTGCAATGATTACACCAGGCGCAATGGCCACAGTAGTTGAAGGAAGATCTCAAGGTCTTTAGGTGAAATTCTGCTCTGTTTCAGGATGACTCATTTGAACTCTTTCATATATATAAAAACTGAAAACTTCTTGAGCCCTTTTTTAACTTGCCTTCCTCTGGATCAACTGCGGGTGAAGGATTGTATATGGGATTGTTTGGTTATATATAATTTTTTTTTTTTTTGGTTGAACTAGATGGACTTGTGTCTTTTTTTAACCTGACTAACTATGTAACTATGAGTTCATCGTCGTGCCTCTTCTGGGAGTGGAGGCTGGTGAGTGGTGCAGACTATGCCTGTCCTAGCCGGTCTCCTTATTGTAACATCATCATGTGATATGTGAAATCTTCAGCACCTGATGCTGGAAAGCTAATAGGAAGTATCTACCCAGACTGTGGGCGCAGAATGTCATGTGACTATTGTTGGAAATTATGAATTTATAATATTATTTTGAATAATATTGGGCTCTGAAATATATTAAATGTATTAAATATAATGTAAAGTTAGTTATATATGTGAATTTTATTTCAATGTGCTTCTGTACAGAGAAAATGTTGTATGTGCAATTCTATTTCAAACCTCATGTGAAGTAATGCTAGAGGAGGGGTCATGTGTGTCTCCTTATGGACTAAGCCATATAAGTAGCTATAAGAAAGCTGACCTAAAGGTTTCAAACAGTATAAAAGTCATGATGTTAGCTAGCAAGGGTAGGAAGAGAGAGATGAAGGAATGGACGCCTACACTCTCGGACACGTGACGTGAACACCTGTCAGAACCCTTCCTCCTCCTGACTGACATCTGAAGCCATACCAATATCTCATTATAGATTTCAACTATGTTGCTACGTAAGTTTGTCTTATGTTATGTCTTGAAGAATAAACCCTTAAAGATTTTTCTAATGATGTCGTTCATGCAAGTTCTTCTATGGAAGCTGAGTAAGGATTTTCAACAACTATGGATTTAGGTAAGTAAACTGGGGCTATTAGATTAGCATTCCCTATTTATTTCTCACATTTCTCTTTGTTTTCTATTTGTAAACTTTTTTTGTTTTTATTCATTTTATTTATTTCTTTTTGTGGTGTCACATTTAAAAGCTATGCATTGCTTAAATAGAATGCCTTTATTTTAGTTTTGTTTCAAACAAAATACATTTTGTGCATTTCATCTACAGTATCTACAGTAATCCAGTTTGTAGTCAAACGATTACTGGTCAGATTGACAAAAACATACTTCTGTAGCAAATACAGAAAGTAAATTCATTTTTGGGAGACAACGGGCCTGATTTACTATAACTCCCAAATCTACTCCAGCAGTGCCTTAAAATATCTCCCAATTAAAGACAATTAAGACTTCAACTATCACAAACTGGGAGGAAATCTAGACACATCAGAGCTCTATTTGCCTGGGAAGATGCCTCTCAGATCACATGTGCTGTCAACTGGGGTCGAACTTGTGACTTCCAAATTCCTCCATTTAAACCTTCAATGCAAGTTCATTGCCATAAAAACAACATTACCACCCCCATCTCTAATTTTACCGCCCCCATCCCTAATATTACCACCCCCCTCTCTAATTTTACCACCCTCATCCCTAATATTACCACCCCCACTGTCTAATTTTACCTCCCCATCCCTAATATTACCACCCCCTCTCTATAATTTTACCACCCTCATCCTTAATATTACCACCTCCTCTCTCTAATTTTACCACCCTCATCCCAAATATTACCACCCCCTCTCTCTAATTTTACTGCCCCATCCCTAATATTACCACCCCCTCTCTCTAATTTTACCACCCTCATCCCTAATATTACCATCCCCTCTCTCTAATTTTTCCACCCTCATCCCTAATATTACCACCCCCTCTCTCTTATTTTACTGCCCCATCCCTAATATTACCACCCCCTCTCTCTAATTTTACCACCCTCATCCCTAATATTACCACCCCCTCTCTCTAATTTTACCACCCCCTAGGGGAAGTTTCTTAGAGCTCCCAAATCTATTCCAGCAGTGCCTTACAATACCTCCCAATTAAAGGCAATTAAGACTTCAACTCTCACAAATTGCAACTTTTAAATTCCTCCATTTAAACCTTCAATGCCCTAAAAAAGTGTATGGGGACCTGGGTCCTGCTCTAGGGGACATGTATTAATAGAAAAAAAAGTTTTTAAATCAATTGTTTTTTCAGGAGCAGTGGTTTTAATATGCTTAAAGTGAAAAAAAAGGAAATATTCCTTTAAATATTGCGCTTGGGGGTCCCCTTAGTATGGGTCTCTGTGATGTTTAGAACAGTGCTACCGCAAAATGACATTTGTAAAGGAAAAATTGTCATTTAAAAACGCTTGCGGCTGTAATGTATTGCTGGTTCCCTGCAATATAGATAAAGATCATTGAAAAAGAATTGCGTTGGGTGTCCCCCCAGTCCATACCAGGCCCTTCAGGTCTGGTGTTGATTTTAAGGGGAACCCGGCAACATTTTTTAAAGTAATTTGCGTAGGGGCCCCCCCCCCGCAAAGTCCGTACTAGGCCCTTCAGGTCTGGTGTGGATTTTAAGGGGAACCCCGCGTCAAATTAAAAAAAATGGTGTCGGGGCCCCCCAAAATCCAAACCAGACCCTTATCCGAGCACGCAGCCCTGGCATGGCAGGAGGGGGTGGGGACAAGTGAGCGCGCCCCCTCCGAACCTTACCAGGCCCTCAACATGGGGAGGGTGCTTTGGGGTCTGGTTTGGATTTTGGGGGGCCCCAATGCCATTTTTCTAAAAATTCAGACCTGAGGGGTATGGTACGGACTTTGGGGGGACCCCTACCCAAAATGTTTGGTTCATTTTGGTGTGGAGTTCCCCTTAAAATCGATGCCAGACCCTTATCCGAGCATGCATGCACTGTATATAGCACTGGCAGCAAAAGGGTCGCTGGTTCAAATCCCAACCACAACATTACCTGCCTGGAGTTTGCATGTTCTCCCTGTGCCTGCGTGGGATTCCTCCGGGTACTCCAGCTTCCTCCCACACGTAAAAGACATGCTGGTAGGTAAGATCCTGTCTAAATTGGCCCTAGTATATGTATGAATGTGAGTTAGGGACCTTAAATTGTAAGCTCCTTGAGGGTAGGGACTGATGTGAATGTACAATACACCTTACTGTACATATATATTCCTACACTGACTGTACATGCTCTATCTGCACTGTATACTACACACCACTGCCTAACCTTTTGCTATCTCCGCAAATGTTTTCACTATATTCGGCCGTTGTGCAAGTGGCCTTATATAGTGTGGGCATGGACTCAGACACGCTAAGCAATGATTGGCAAAAGGCACCCTGCCTTTGGCCAATCGTGGCTCTCACAGCAGAACATGCTGTGATTAAACAAAGCATGCAGGTCATGGGCATGCTTTGGCCAATCAGCAGGCGGCATTCCCCCGCAATTTCACTGCATTATGGGGCACTCAAATATCCCACGAACACCCCATAATGTTTGGGATTCAGCGAACCCCCGATGTTCGAGTCAAACATATGAATGACTCGAACCGGGGGACCATCCCTATTGACCATGGATGTACATCGCGAAACACTTTTTAAACATTTTTGACATAAAATATTGGACAAAAAATGTTGCCATTTTTAAAACATTTTTACGCTTTTAGGTGAATGGGTACAATGTACCTAATACCCATTCACATGGGGGGGCATGATCTGCTGGCCCCCCCTTGTTAATGGGGGCTTCCACATTCTGATCAGCCCCCAACCGCAAACCCCAACAACCACCAGCAACGGTTGTCAGGAAGAGGTCCTTGTCCCCATCGACATGGGGACAAGGTACTTTGGGGTGGGGGGCACAGAGCCCCCCAGCCCAAAGCACACCCCCCCTCATGTTAAAGGCATGTGGCCTGGCTTGGTCCAGGAGGGGGGCCTCGCTTGTCCCCCCATCCTGACCTCCAGGCTGCATGCTCAGAAAGGGTCTGGACCTTTGGGGGATCCCCCGCTGTGGGCTTCCCCTTAAAATCCACCCCTGAGCCAAAGGGCTTGGTATGGATTGGGGGGACAATACATTATATCTGCAAGCAAGTTGAAATTGCATTTTTGATCAATGTGGGAGCTATATTTGGTGTGGGTGGGGTTCATTGATTTGTTTATTTGGTGTCACCACACAATTGCTTCTAGCCCATGACAACACAGCACTTCCTGTTTACAGCTACATTACACTTCCTGCTGATGTATATATGTAAGGACTATGCAAATATAAATAAGCAGATGACTTATCGGTGCTGGTTCACACTAGTGCGATGCAGGAACCCTGCAAATCCACTGCGGATTCCCGCATTGCACCTGACTCGCATGGCAGTTCCCACTGCTATATGCAAACTGAGGGGGATGTCAACGCAAAGTTAATTTCAGCTCGCATATCGCAGTCTGAACTGCCAGTTCGGACATGAATCGGATCGCATAAGTGTGAACACCCATGCGATTAGATTCTGGTCCTGTGTGAGTTTAGCCCAACTGTGATGCAAATTTAGCCATACTAGCAGTATGGCTGAAATCGCATCACACAGACATCACATTCGATATTGCACATCGCGCCAGTGTAAACCGGGCCTGAGAGAGGACAAACAACATATCTACATGAAAACATGAAACATGCTTGGGAATCAAACCTTTTAAACCATGGGGCTACTGCATGTTAAGCCCTTCTACACATAAATACACAGATACTGCATTTCTAGGAATATATAGGACTTACATTAGTCAGGAGTTAATCTTCTAAATGTATCTTTTTTATCATTTTTATCTTTTCTAAGTTAATCTTGCTGTGTGAGTATAGAATAGTAATATTATCCTCTGATTCTTGTTAATGACATTATTATTTCTGATGTTGGTACACATATCACATTTTTGGGGCTCAAATTAGGATCATTTGGAAAGAATAAAAAATAAAAAAATGGGACTAATTTTAAATTTCCATAAGCAATGGTATTGTTTGTGGTTTGCAAAGACACCTGTGTAAGTTAGGGGAAATATTTTTGTGAGATAGATATGAACAAGTGAAAGTGACAGAGAAAAAATGATTTTACAAAAACATGAAAAGATTATTATAGCATTCTTAAAAGCAAAATAGATCAAAATTGCAACATTATTGCAAGGACAATTTCTTTGAGAGAAAGATACATTTCATCTCAGCATAAAAAGGATTTATTTGGGGGAAATATCAATTGTACCATTAGAATGAATGGCTGAAAATTGCATTGGGCTACAAAAAAAGTTGTGTAAAACAACTCGCATTTTGGTATTTACTATTTACTCAAGGAATTACTCTATGAGAGTTAAAAACTGAGTTGTTTTGAGTCTGAGCATGCTCAGTTGTGCTCAGCTGTGCTCTGCACCTAAATGTAAAGAGACGGGGAATTTACCTCTTCTCTGACTTTTTAAGATATTTCAGTGTAGAAATCACTGTTTCACACAGTTTGAAAGCAGATTATCTTTAAACAATATACCACATATTTTAGTACAATTTTGTGGATCAGATCGCTTAAGGTAATTGTAGCCGTATTAGTGCAATTGTGCCAGAGAAAATTGAATACTGTCCGTGATACTTTTTTTATTTGCACTAACAAAGTTTTTTCAGGACAAGCTTTCAGGGTATCTCCCCTTCAGATCATGCTCTAAACATTATTTATATTTGCACTACTCCAGGTCCTGACAAGAGTAAGGATTTGGGCATTATCTGTGACCTGGGAGCAATAGTGAATTCCATTTTGGGAGTAATTTGCCACCAGCGCTATTGTGAGTAACGTTTTAGCGATATTTACTGCGAATCACGGTAATTTTACCCCCAATCCTGGTAATTTTGCGGCAGCACTATAGTAAATGACCCCCAATGTCACCTTAATAAAACATTATTTAAAGTATAAACAACATTGACAAAGTTTTTATATTTTAACCAGTTCCACACTGCCTACTGCATATTTACGGCGGCAGTGTGAACGCTGGCCGCGAATCGCCATAAAAACGCGCGATCTGTGAATGGCCGCTTGGGGGCGTGCGCGCGCCCGCTGCACTCCTGAGGAGTGTGTCCGCGGCCCGGGCAGACCCGATGTCCGCCGGCAAGCCGCGATGAGCGGCCACAGGCAAAGAAAGGGGAACCGCCTATGTAAACATGGCGGTTCCCCATTCTGACAGTGCGGGCATGGGAGATCTACTGTCACTGGGATCAGTTAGATCTCTCATGCCCATGGTAGCCCAACCCCCCACAGTAAGAACACACCTAGGGAACACAGTTAACCCCTAGATCTCCCCCTGCAGGTTAACCCCTTCCCTGCCAATGACATTTATACAGTAATCAGTGGACATTTAAATTTCTGATCGCTGAATAAATGTCATTGGTCCCAAAAAAGTGTCAAAAATGTCTGACATGTCCGCTGCAATATCGCAGTACCGCTAAAAATCGCAGGTCGCCGCCATTACTAGTAAAAAATAAAAAAAAAATAAAAACCCCAGAAATGAATTCTCATCATCTGTAAACGCGGCCATTTTTGCGCAAACCAATCAATAAACGCCGATTATGATTTTTTTTTTATCACAAATATGAGGAAAAATATCAATCGGCCAAAACCGGTGAAAAAAATGTCTTTTTATATTTTATTTTTTGGATTAGAATTTTAGCAGAAAGTAATAAATTTGGGTTTTTTGCAAAATGGTTGCTCTTCTTTTGTTTATAGCGGTGATCAGAAATGACACAAAGGGGATCAAATACCACCAAAAGAAAGCTCTATTTGTGGGAAAAAAAGGACGCAAATTTTGTTTGGGTACAACGTCGCACAACCGCGCAATTGCCAGTTAAAGCGATGCAGTGCCGAATCGCAAAAAGGGCTTTGGTCCTAAACTGGGAAATTCTTCCGGAGGTGAAGTGGTTAAAGTGTATTTTCACTTTTGCAGCCAAATTGGGCTAACACCTACTTTATATTTGTTACATGTTCCCTTTAACATAGAACCAAACTGTATCTGAGCACCCCAACCTGAAAATGGTATTTAATTAATTTTTAATGGTCCATGTCTTCATGCTCTATGTTGTTGTGAAAACACCCCCCTGGTATTTCTAGCCATGGCCATCTTGAGTAAGGGCAGATGTAGCATTTACTTGCTTCCATCTGCCCTTAGCTCCGGCATGTAGGCAGAAGGTTGTACTTATCTGACAAAGCCCCTCCTCCAAATGAAAGAAAAAATGCCATGAAGGCTTCTGGAATGTATGACACCATTTTGGCCTAGGGCAGAAATCAGGAAGCAACTGAGGAAATATAAAAAAAAAGTTTAAAACAAGCGGCTCCCCCCTGACGGGAGAACTCAGCAGCTCCTCAGGGGGGATTCCCTCATCAACACTCACTGTGTTGATGGGGGAATCAAGCAATTGTCTTTCCTGCAACCCATGCAACCATCTGGCCAGCTTTAGACTGAGAAGAAAGGTGTAGAACAGGGACCTCCAAACGTTCTACACAAAGGGCAGGTCAGTGAGGAAGAAAACCTCAGGCTTGGGGGTCATTGGAAATAAAAAAATGATATAGTGTCTGTGGTCAGTAGAACAAGGAATAACACACTTTGGTATTAGTGGGAGGATAGGTACCTTCTCATTGATGTTAGTGGGAGGAATAGTGCATCCATCATTGATGTCAGTGGGGGATTAGTGCCTCACCATTGGTGTCAGTAGCAGGAATTATACCCCCACTATTGGTGTCAGTAAGAGGAATAGCACCTTGTTTTAGTCGAAGGAATAGTGTGCCAAGGGCTGGATAAAGACTATCTGACTTGTGGGCAGCAGTTTTGGAGACCCCAAAAAGCTTAGTTTTATTAGACTTGAGGGAGGCTTCATAGAGGGAGTATGTCAGCATCATACATTACAATGCATTTTATTTTAAAACAATAAATCCTTATTTAATGTCTAGTTACATCAAAGTTCTATTCATAGACAAGTGTTATCAAATTATTCTAATTATATACTGTATATTGCAGGATATCGGAATAGCTTTTTTCTGCACAGGATATTTTCAAATTTCTTAACTTAAACATGGATCTCCAGAACCAAACGTTCCTGAAAGAATTTATTTTAGTTGGATTTTCTCAGAACATGCAAATATGTATATTATTTTTCTTTGTATTATTGTTGATGTATATTTTTACACTTTTTGGAAATATTTTTCTTATCGCAGCTGTTCTTGTCAGTCCTAAACTTCACCTGCCTATGTACTTTTTCCTCTGCAATCTATCAATCATAGATTTGTCCTTTTCATCCAGCTCTGTTCCAAAGGTACTCATAGATATATTTTCCATTAAAAAGACAATCTCTGTCACAGCCTGCATGGTGCAAATGAACTTTGGCGTGCTTTTGGGGAGCACTGAGTCATTGCTACTTGCAGTGATGGCGTACGATCGTTATGTAGCTATATCTTTCCCCTTGCATTATAACATCATTATGAACTGGAACATCTGTAGAACCATAATAATAATTATGTGGCCTGGAGATTTCTTCATCTCAGTTGTTCCAAACATTTCAAGGCCTTTGGTATTCTGTATGGAAAATAAATTGGACCATTTTGTTTGTGAGATACTGGCGGTTGTAGAACTAGCCTGTGGAGAGCTCACTTTTTTTAAAGTAGCTCTTTTTGTTGAGAGTGTGTTTACCCTTGTACTACCACTTATGTTCATTGTGGTGTCATACATTCGTATCATATCTTCAATATTAAAGATCCGGTCTAATGATGGAAGGTCCAAAGCGTTTTCAACTTGTGCCTCTCACCTGATTGTTGTGTCTTTGTTTTATGGGACAAGTATAAGCATGTATATTGGACAAAAGAAACATTTTTATTCAAATCTGAAATATATTTCTATGGTATATGGTATTATTACTCCAGTGTTAAATCCTTTGATATATAGCTTGAGAAATAATGATGTGAAAGAGGCATTTAAGAAGATATTTGCAAAGGTTGTCCACTAGCTCAAACACCATGGCCTCTGCTGCAGGAAAGTTACTTTTGGATACACTTTATTAGCATCACCCAATGCTGAGGATATTTCAATGTACTGCAATGACTGGCCAGGGTGCAGGGGTCAAGGCAAAGAAAAAAACACTCTAAGAAGCAACAGAGCAATTTGACCTATAAGAGGGTGGGATGGGGCAATAGTTAACACATTTTTTTTTATTTATTGTAACCTGTTGTGGACAGTATTTCTGATATCTTTTCCTTGAAAAACAGACCAAACTGTCCAGCAAAAGTGTAAGTTAAAGAGTTGAGTCAAACTCTTTAATGCTGACAGGGGTGTTCAGCTTTAATTAATATACAGTATGTCAAACTTTTATCCCAAATGGAAATAAACGAATGCTGTAACTGCTTAAAAATTATCTGGCTTCAATTTATTAGTCAAGTCCATTTAACTCTGCTAGTCCATCTAAAACTACCCTGACCCCAGGCTGACATTGCTGCTGTCAAAAGGTGTCTCCGTTGCTTTACTAGTATAGTAAAGGACAGGAAGTATGCTACTGGCCAGATCACAATGTGAAAATCAGGGGAAAAATCCTAAGTGCAGCCAAAGCATTTATAGACTGGTTATCTATAATACATTACATTTTTGTTTTTGTGTTTAATACCACCTATCATGCTTACCCCTAACACAGGTGGTCAGACACTATAGCTGTATTCTTCACCTATAGCAGCCCCCTTTCCCGTAAGGCAAACAGACCTACCAGTACTCAATTGCCCCCAGAACTTATACATAATACTGTAGAGCCTGGCTACTATGCGAGGGCATGTGTGAATTGAGAATAGCAAGCAGGTACTTGCGTTTGGCAGACAGGCAAGGTTCAGCATAGTCTGAGTCAAAATCCAAAATCAAAAGGCAGACAGAGTTCAGAGAATAGTCGATATTCGCTCCAAGGTCATAAACAAGGTAATCCAATCTAGCAGAGCAGGGCAGAAAAACAGGTAGCTTGATCAAGTATTACACACGCAATCACAAGCATGTGACTGCAGGCTTGGCTGGCTTAAATCAGGCTTAGGTCTCCACCCAAAGATCAATCACCTTGCAGGTGGATAGGCAGACAGGGAAAGTGCATTATGACCTAAACTAGGATGCTGAAACCAGCAGCTATGGTGGAGCAGAAGCAAACAGGGTCCTGAAAATACCAATCCCCAAGAAGGTTCTAATCATTGACACCTAATTTGGAACACCCAATTCTAATTTAATGCATTGAATTGGTGGCAAAAGTGAGGGTGTACCTGCATTTTTATATAATGGAGTTGCATTTTCACTAATTTAGATCATGAAAATAAACACACCATGTCAATTCTATGTGACATTTACCAAGTGAATCACCTTTATCTGTAGGAACCATTTAAATCAATATCTAATGTTTTCCTGTTCAATATATACAGTAAATATTGTAAAGGTGCAGCAGTAAACCATTCAATACAGGGACACCCTGGACCATTTCAAGCATTTCAAGGTTACTCCTGGACTTTTATTCAGCATAGTAACAAACAAACACAGTTTTAATGCAGGAAGGTGTTGTAATGAAAATCCATAACATACAACAAACAAGATCTCTTACAAACTTTGAAAAAATTTGCTATGACCAAAAACCAATCCAAAAAGCCACCTCTCTATCCTATAGCTGGATCTCTCAGCCTACTTCCCACACACCAGATAAATTTAAAACAATCTCGGAAGACGGCTCCAAATTCAAATCCCAGATGAACAGTGGGAAAAATCATCTGTCTTTACCCACAAATGTTCTCTGAGTACTCAAATCCAAGAGACAACATATAAAATCCATACCCAATGGTACATCACCCCAACAAAAATTAAAAGTTGGTCTCCTTGAGAGTCGGACGTTTGCTGGAGATGTGTTAAAAAAAGAGGAACTTTTCTACATCTTTGGTGGTCATGCACAAAGATTCAAACATTCTGGGATTAGATCAGTGAAAATTGAGTACTGCCCGTGGTACTTTTTTTTATTTGCACTAACATACAATTTTTCAGGACAAGCTTTCAGGGTGTGTTCCCTTCTGTAATACGGCTACAATCACCTCAAGCATTATGGGGGATCAGATCAAAAACTGGACAAAAAACATTACTAACACACAACTCACTCTTGATACAGCCTGTTGTCTTTTACACATAAACAAATTCTGCGGCAAAAAATATAAGAACTCCCTATCTTGCATCTTCTAAACGCAGCCAAGGTACTAATACCGTTATGCTGGGAAACGGAAAATGTACCTTCAGTAAAAGAATGGTTGTTAAAAATTAACTCCATGGAAGAAACAATTGCCATAAAACTAGAAAACACTACACTATTCTACAAAATGTGGAAACCTTTATAACCTGTTCATACTATCGGAACCCTACAAAAATCAAATGGAGGGGGCGTGGCTTGCGCACGCTGCTGATGGCTGCTTGTTTCTAGAGCTCCGGCTGCTCGAGGGGGACACAGAGCGACACGGACCCGCCACAGCTGCCGTTAACGCCCGACTACCTCAGGATCTTTTCCCCAACCTTCGGTGTCATGTCGAGGAAGAGAATAGAGAACCGGCAGCCCCAGAAACTGACGGAGTTCTTTCTCTCCGCTCCACAAGGCGACTCCCAAGATGGTGCCAGAGCCGCAGGCTTGCTCTTAGACGCTCCATCGGAGAACCATTACACAGACCTCCTAGATGCCAGAGAGGTCCATAGATCTCCCGGATCATCTTCGACCCGCCTCTCGCTTCAACCCACCAGCCCAACTTGCAATAGACCAGCGAAGTCCCGGATGAGGATGGAGGAACCGCCAGGCGGCCTAGTGAGTCAGGGGTCTTCTATGCTCCTCCCCACTGCCACTCCTAACAAGTCCATCGCAGCATTCCCTACCAACAATCAGCCAGTGATGGATACTCTTCTAAAAGAGATGCTGGTCTCCCTGCAACAATCTCTACATGCTGATATTTCAGATCTTACCCACACACTTTCCACAGAGCTGACCTCCCTAGGTGAAAGGGTTCATACTGTTGAAAATGAGATCAGTGACATTACATACACCGTAAATGACTTAGTTGACTCAAATGAGCAAGGGGTGGAAGAGAGACAATGGCTACGCGCTAAAATAGCAGACTTAGAAGACCGTAGCAGAAGAAACAACATTAAGCTCAGAGGGATCCCTGAAACAGTTTTACAGCAGGATTTAAATCAGTTTGCCACAGGCCTGTTTCGGGCACTCCTCCCTGAGCTTCAAACTATTGAGCTAACTATCGATTGGATCCATCGAATCCCCAAGCCACCTTACCTCCCTGAAACAACCCCCAGAGATGTTCTGCTCTACCTACATTTTTACACTGCCAAAGATATGGCCTTGCGAAAATCAAGAGCCCTAGGCAAACTTCCAGAACCCTATGAAACTATTCAAATGTACCCTGATTTGTTTAAGTTCACTATGGATCAGAGACGCCAGCTCGCTACCATAAGCAAAGCTTTACGCAATCATAGCATCGGCTACAAGTGGAGTCACCCCGCTAAACTAGCAATTGACAGGACATTGAAATTTTTTCACCATATCCTCTCTTGACTCAGGGTTAGTTCTTCTTAAGGAATGGGGCATTATACCTGACTCCCCTCCCCATCACAGCCCCAAAGATGTACGCAACCCGGCACCTCCTCTGTGGCATAAAGCTAACCATAAATATCACCCTAAATTCTAAAGGGTCCTTTCAACAAAACAATATCTATGGACTCCCCCTCAGTCTCCAGACCTCATCTGCAGTGTCTAACCCCTTGGGACAATGCCCCCATGGCTACCGAGCAGTTGCAATTGTCTTTTACCAATTGCTCAGTTATCTTTTTTTTGTTTTGCTGTTGCTTTTCTCACCCTATCTCTCCTCTTCTTCTTCTATTATCCCACCCTCACTTGCTTGGAAGAGGATCCAAAAAACCATCACAATGAATCCAGGACAACCGCTGACAGCTCCTACGGAAGGACGTGGTCAGAAACCCTTGATGACGTACCCACCTCTTATGTATGTAACCAACATACCGAGCTCTTATCTCCAATGCTATGAGCGTTAAAATTGTCTCTATTAATGCTAAAGGCCTGAACCACCCGGCCAAAAGATCATCCTTATGGCAAACTGCTCCGTGATTAGGGGGTGACGTTATTTGTGTTCAAGAAACACATTTTAAGGACAAAGAAGCTCCGAGGCTTACCCACAAACTGTTCCCTCACCTTTTCCTGGCTAATAGTACAGGAAAAAAAGAGGAGTAGCCATAATGATTGACTTTCAATTGCTACAAGACCTAGCGGATCCAAATGGTCAACACTTGACTCTTATTTGCAAACTGAATTCCACAGTAGTCACACTCACTTGTCTGTATGCACCAAACACCCACCAGATTGCTTTCCTCAACAAGCTCATAAAGAAAATTCGGAAATCACAAAAAGGGATGTTGCTGCAATGCGGTGACTTTAACCTAGCTCCGGACTTTCTAATTGACACCTCCAGCAGGAATAGTAGGTATACTTCCCCTATGCAGTCGTACATTAGAGCCAATGACTTGTATGACACCTGGCGCTGCCACCATCCTACAGAAATTGACAACTCTTTCCACTCGGTTGCCCACAACACTTACACAAGAATTGATCTATTTCTACTGGACAGACAGCTCTTACAACAAGCCACTGGATCAACTATAGAACAGATAACCTGGTTGATCCATGCTCTGATGACTCTCTCACTAGACTTGAAGAGTCTGTCCCCCAGCCCTTTCATCTGGAGGGCAAATGTGAACCTTATGAAGACCTCAACCTATGCAGAAGAACTTCAAACAAAACTTAAGGAGTTTTTTGATATGAATAAAGGGTTCAGTTGAAAAAAAAACCTCAACTTTGTGGCAAGTGCACAAAGCCTTTATTAGGGGAGTTTTTATAAAACTGGGTGCACAAGCTAAAAAGAGGAGGACGCAGTGTCTTGACCGGGTCACGGAAGAGATTAAATCCATAGAAGCCCAAAACAAAATTGCCCCAAATGACTCTTTTAAAACAAAGTTAGTTGCCCTCAGACAGGAGTTACGTACATTAATTCTAGACAGCTATGAGAAAGCGCATAGGAAACGTAAGGCTGTTGCCTATTCCACAACAACAAGGCAGGGAAACGCATGGCAGAGCACCTCAAATCCGCACGAACTAGAGCCAAAATACCCTTCCTTTGTCACCCAAAAACTGATGCAAAAATCATAGACCCCCAGCAGATAGCCAACGCTTTCAGTGAGTACTACAAAGCACTATACAACTTGAAATCAGATCCTTTAACCCCTCAACCCTCCTCTGAAGCAATTCAGGATTTCCTATCTCAGATCAAGCTTCCTAAATTAAATGCGGACCAGCTCCTAACACTTAGCGCCCCCTTTACAGTGCAGAAAATCACCCACCAAATTGAGTCTCTCCCGAACAACAAAACCCCGGGACCAGATGGCCTCCCAGGTGAATACCTCAAACAATTTAAGGATTTACTATCCCCCACCTGTGTGACCTATTCAATGATGCTGCCTCCTCCTCTGGCTTCCAACAAGAAATGTTAAAAGCCTTGGTGATTGCTATACCCAAACCTGGCAAGGAACCTTCATCTCCATAGATCTTTTGCCCTATTTCATAGCTCAATGCTGATATAAAAGTTTATGCCAAAACTTTAACTACCAGACTAATGGAATTTATCCCACAACTGATACACTGCGACCAAGTGGGTTTTGTTAGAGGTCGTCAAACAGCAGACACCACCAGAAGATTAATTAACATCTCGCACTTGGCTAGAACCACAGGAACGCCTTCTCTGCTCCTGCCATTGGATGCAGAGAAGGCATTCGACAGAGTTCATTGGTGATATCTCCGGGAGACCCTTGCCAGGTTTGGCTTAGAGGGAAACATTATGAAAGCTGTTATGGCATTATACTCAGTACCCTCTGCCAATGTTTTTGTGGTTCCGACTCACTCTCCTCACCATTCCTCATAACCAATGGTACTCGCCAAGGATGCCCCCTCTCACCAACTATATTTGACCTTGCCATCAAGCCCCTAGCAGAGCATGTTAGGAACTCTAGACCCATCTCTGGCTTGATTGCAGGAGGGGAAACGTATAAAATAAGCCTCTTTGCCGATGACCTAATCCTCACGCTGACTAATCCCCTCTCCTCACTACCGGCGGTTCACAACTACCTGCTCCACTTCAGCGCAATATCCTACTACAAAATGAATATGACTAAATCCCAAATCCTAAACCTAGGAATAGATAGCGTAACCAAAGTCATACTTTCGATTAAACTTCCGTATCAGTGGGCCAACAGCTCTATTAAATATCTAGGTATCTCCCTAACAAGCAACCCCGACAATCTATTTAAAGAAAATTTTCTTCCTCAGACAAAAATATATCTCACTACTCGATAGCATGGCTAAACACAAAGTATCCTGGGTGGGGAGAGTAGCAGCGTATAAAATGCTGGTTTTACCACAGGTGCTCTACATGTTCAGATGCCTCCCTATCCCACTTTCCCAAAAATACCTGAATTCCATGCAAACACTACTAGGCAAATTTATCTGGCAGGACAAGAGGCCCAGGGTTAACAGAACGTGGTTACATAAACATAGAACTGCGGCAGGGTCGGGCCTCAATAACATACCTGAGTACTACCAGGCCAGTATCTTAGCACAACTCAGGGAATGGTTCTCTCCAGTGGGCTCCTCTCTATGGTGCCAACTGGCGAGCCAACAAATACCTGGATTTAACTTAAAGTCATGGCTATTCAGTCTAAACACAAAAACCGAGATCACCAAAATCCTCTCGTCCCCAATAATAGCCACGGTTAAAATCTGGAAAAAATTTACCGCCCTCCCTCAGTCAGAACATCCTACCTCCGTTCCGAAAATTCCCGTAGCCACCATATCCAGACTCATCCCAAATTTTTCATTCCCACCATGGACTAATGATCCTACAAACTCAATTAATGACATTCTCATGCAAGGAGGGATTAAACCCTTTAAACAACTTCAAACAGAATTAGGCATTACTAACAGATATTTCTACCAATATCTTCAACTGAAGCATTGCATCAGTAGCAACCCACACCTTCGCTCAGCCTTACCTACAAGTGCGCTGAAGTACCTTACCAATCATAGCTACTCCCCTAAAGGAATATCTTTTTTTATAATCTGATCAGGAAAAAAGATGTTCTCACACACTCAACAGCTCTCCAAAGGTGGGAACAAGACCTGAAATGCCCATTCACGACTCTCCAGTGGGAAAAATCTCTCCGCTCTGTGAATAAATATACCACTTGTTCATCCCTTTGGGAACTTATCCAAAATATCACACAAAGATGATACCTGATGCCCCATAAGATATCTTCTTTCGCCCACAGCTCCTCTCCCCAATGTTGGAGACTATGCGGAGACTATGAAATGGCCCTGGCAGCAGATAGGAAGGCATACCTTAAACTTATTCACCTATGGAACCCTTAGACGGCCTGGAACAATGCCTACACCCTCCCGTAGCACAGGTTGTTCCTCTCAAAGGATCCTCTCCCCCTCCCTCTTCCCCTTCTTCTCTTTTTTTCTATCATTCCAGTACTAATCTGCTCTCTGCAAGTTATCGTTTGTTGTTATTCCTGAGTCCTGTGAAGGGTGGAAGCTTAATTGAATGCACTAATTGAAGTATGCTTTAGACCCTGTCCTATGGCACAGTATGTTCCCAGTGGGGTGTCTGGGTCTATGGGTGAGTCGCCTACTACTTATATTTCATACATAAAATTACTCCACTCCCTTGACAGGTCCATATTGTCAAAGCATGTTAAACACTTTGTATACTGAATTAGTTGTGATTGATGGCTCAGATTATTTTCTTCTGTACTATTGTTTTTTTTTATCTTTGGTTTACTGTCTATTGAACACTTAAAATCAATAAAAATATTGAACTATAAAATAAAAAAATCTAATGGAGAATTAAAACCATATATTAAAATTTCAAACCAACCCCAAACAAAAGTGTAAAGAATTTATCATCCAAAGGGCAGGAACCAGAAAAGCAATTCCAAACCTCCTGCTGTGGTTCCTCCTACTTCACTTCTTTTCTTTAATAACTCTATTCAGATGCACTAGTCCATATCTAACTTAGACTTTTTCTATGATAATATTACTAATGCTACATCACCTGTGTATCATTATGTTATTATGTCTGATTATATACATGATTTATATGCTTCCTATTCTAAACTGAAATTTGTAATGCAGAATGTCACTTCAGATATCATTGTATATACAATTGTTTATTAACACTGTTAATACTTGACCTTGTGATATGGATATAGATGTAAAATGTTATTCTAATTATAATTTTACAAAATAAATCTTTATTGAGAAAAAAAAAAACAAGCAAATAAAACATTTTGCTCCTGATGTACTGACTGTCTCATTTCTTGAAACCCTAAAATGCCAAGACAGTACAAATAGCCCCAAAATGACCCTTTTAACAAGTTATGCTCACGCATGGCATAGGAATACATATAATTACACCCCCAAAACACATTCTGCCTCCCAAGTATGGAGATACCACGTGTGACTTTTTCAAAGCCTAGATGCATTGAGGGGAGAATTAAAACCAAATATTAAAATTTCAAACCAACCCCAAACAAAAGTGTAAAGAATTTGTCATCCAAAGGGCAGGAACCAGATAAGCAATTCCAAACCCCCTACTATGGTTCCTCCTACTTCACATCTTTTCTTTAATAACTCTATTCAGATGCACTAGTCCATATCTAACTTAGACTTTTTCTATGATAATATTACTAATGCTACATCACCTGCTTAACATTACGTTATTATGTCTGTTTATATACATGATTTATATGCTTCCTATTATAAACTAAAATTTGTAATGCAGAATGTCACTTCAGATATCATTGCATATACCATTGTTTATTAATACTGTTAATACTTGACCTTGTGATATATAGATGTAAAATTTTATTCTAATTATAATTTTATAAAATAAATCTTTATTGAGAAAAAAAAACAAGCAAACAAAACATTTTGCTCCTGGTGTGCTGACTGTCTGTCTCATTTCTTGAAACCCTAAAATGCCAAGACAGTACAAATAGCCCCAAAATTACCCTTTTAACAAGTTATGCTCACGCATGACATATGAATACATATAATTACACCCCAAAACACATTCTGTCTCCCAAGTATGGAGATACCACATGTGACTTTTTCAAAGCCTAGATGCATTGAGGGGTCCAAAATCCAAGTAACACCTTTGGGATTTTAAAGAGCATAAATTACACAAAAATTATGCATTTCATTTCCTGATTACCTATCACATTAAAGGAAGCCTCGGAGCACCAGGACAGTGGAAACATCAATCAAATTACCCCATTTAGAGAAAAAAAAACATTCCAAGGTATTTTCTAAGCAGTATAATGAGTTTTTTGAAAATGTGATTTTTGCCACATTTTTGGAAAGTGCAAGAAAGAATTTTAGAATGTATTTTTTTTCCACATAGTTGTCAATTAACCACTTCAGCCCCGGAAGGATTTCCCAGGTTAGGAACAGAGCTCTTTTTGCGATTCGGCACTGCGTCGCTTTAACTGACAATTGACCGGTCGTGCGACGTTGTACCCAAACGAAATTTGCGTATTTTTTTCCCACAAATAGAGCTTTCTTTTGGTGGTATTTGATCGTCTCTGCGTCATTTCTGATCACCGCTGTGAACAAAAGAAGAGCGACAATTTTGAAAAAAAAACAAATTTCTTAGTTTTTGCCAAAATACAAATCCAAAAAAAATACTAAAAAACATTTTTCATCAATTTTGGCTGATTTATATTCTTCCTCATATTTTTGGTAAAAAAAACGCAATCTGTGCTTATTGATTGGTTTGTGCAAAAGTGCCCATGTTTACGGATGATGAGCATTAATTTCTGGGGTTTTTATTTTATTTTTATTTTTTTACTAGTAATTAGAGTTGATCGAACCTCTGGAAGTTCGGGTTCGGCAGGTTTGGCCGAACTTCGGGAAAAAGTCCAGGTTCGGGACCGAACTTGACCCGAACTTTATTGAAATCAATGGGGACCCAAACTTTTAGGCACAAAAATGGCTGTAACAAAGTCCTGGCAAGTCCTAGAGGTCTGCAAAAGGAAGGAAAATGGGGGTAAGAGTCGGACAAGTGCCCTACAAAGAAATGGAGATAGGGAAATAACTTAAAATAATTTTTAAGCTAAAATCACATAAAAAAATAAAAAATGGAGGTGGATGTGGAGTTGGAGGTTGAGGAGGCAGTGGAAGTGGCGGTGGAGGAAGTAGCCAACACTGTTTTTTTTATTTTTGTGCAAGAAATGCACCACTGGCTGCAAATGTAGTTTTTGGAATATTTTTTTTTTTAAACCAGCAATGTAGACATTTTTTTTATTTTTGTGCAAGAAATGCACTGCTGGCCACAAATGTAGTTTGTAGAATATTTTTTTTTAAACCAGCAATGTAGACATTTTTTTTATTTTTGTGCAAGAAATGCACTGCTGGCCACAAATGTAGTTTGTAGAATATTTTTTTTTTAAACCAGCAATGTAGACATTTTTTTTATTTTTGTGCAAGAAATGCACCGCTGGCCACAAATGTAGTTTTTAGAATATTTTTTTTTAAACCAGCAATGTAGACATTGTAGATGCACTTTTTAATTTTGTGCAAGAAACAATAATCTGTCCCTTTAAGCAACAGCAGGAACTCTCCCTATAGAACTAGGAGATGATTTTAGAACAATAATCTGTCCCTCTAAGCAACAGCTGGAAGAACCTTTCCCTATAGAACTTGGAGATGATTTTAGAACAATAATCTGTCCCTGAAAGCAACAGCTGGAACCTTTCCCTATAGAACTTGGAAATGATTTTAGAACAATAATCTGTCCCTTAAAGCAACAGCTGGAACCTTTCCCTATAGAACTTGGAAATTATTTTAGAACAATAATCTGTCCCTCTAAGCACCAACTGGAACCTTTCCCTATAGAACTTGGAGATGATTTTAGAACAATATTCTGTCCCTTAAAGCAACAGCTGGAACCTTTCCCTATAGAACTTGGAAATTATTTTAGAACAATATTCTGTCCCTTAAAGCAACAGCTGGAATCTTTCCCTATAGAACTTGGAGATGATTTTAGAACAATAATCTGTCCCTTAAAGCAACAGCCGGAACCTTCCCTATAGAACTTGGAGATGCTTTTAGAACAATAATCTGTTCCTTAAAGCAACAGCTGGAACCTTTCCCTATAGAACTTGGAAATGATTTTAGAACAATAATCTGCCCCTTAAAGCAACAGCTGGAACCTTTCCCTATAGAACTTGGAGATGATTTTAGAACAATATTCTATCCCTTAAAGCAACAGCTGGAACCTTTCCCTATAGAACTTGGAAATGATTTTAGAACAATAATCTGTCCCTTAACGCAACAGCTGGAACCTTTCCCTATAGAACTTGGAGATGATTTTAGAACAATATTCTGTCCCTTAAAGCAACAGCTGGAACCTTTCCCTATAGAACTTGGAGATGATTTTAGAACAATATTTTGTCCCTTAAAGCAACAGCTGGAAACTTTCCCTATAGAACTTGGAAATGATTTTAGAACAATAATCTGTCCCTCTAAGCAATAGACTCTACCTAGTCCAGTCAGATCGTTCTGTGCAGCAGGATGAGGTCTGCAATCTGTCCCTCAAAGCAGTACTAGTAATCTCTACCTAGTCCACAATCAGATCGTTCAGTATTGCAGAATGAAATGTTGTATAATATCTGCAATCTGTCCCTCACAGAGCCAGCAGCATCCTCTCCCTAAACTAGCCTGAGAGCATATGACATGCAGCACGGTGACTCCAGCCCCATATAGAGGCTGGGTCACATGATGCACTGGCCAATCACAGCCATGCCATTAGTAGGCATGGCTGTGATGGCTTCTAAGGGCAAACCAGTGAAACACTTGTTGATTGGCTGCCCTTGGCAGCTATTCAACACGTGGAATCAAATACCAGAACCCCGAACTCGAACCCAAACTTTTTCTGAAAAGTCCGGGTTCGGGTCCGGGTCCCGAACACCCCAAAGTTTGGTACGAACCCAAACTTTACAGTTCGGGTTTGCTCAACTCTACTAGTAATGGCAGCGATCTGTGATTTTTAACGGTACTGTGATATTGCAGAGGACATGTCGGACCATTTAGACACTTTTTTGGGAACAATGACATTTATACAGCGATCAGAAATTTAAATGTCCATCTATTACTGTATAAATGTCATTGGCAGTGAAGGGGTTAACCTGCAGGGGGAGATCTAGGGGTTAAGTGTGTTCCCTGGGCAAGTTCTAACTCTGGGGGGACCGGGCTACCATGGGCATAAGAGATCTAACTGATCCCAGTGACAGAGATCAGTAGATCTCCTATGCCCCCATTAACAGATCGGGGAACCGCTGTGTTTACATTAGTGGTTCCCGGTTCTTTGGCTGTGGCCCCTCATCATGGCTCTCCGGCGGACATCGGGTCCACCCAAGCCGCTGGCACACTCCTCAGGAGTACGGTGGGCATGAGTGCCCCCTAGCGGCCACCCGCAGATCAATGCTTTTTTTACGACGATTTACGCTAAGCGTCCACACTACCGCCGTGAATATACGGTAGGCGAAGTGGAAGTGGTTAATAAGATATCTACACATATCATATGCAGGATTTCAAAGAACCAAACCAGACCACTTGTGTAATTGCCACATCCCTTTCTTTTTAATCTTTATATTCTGATTTTCCCGGATGTTTACATCCTGGGAACTGGAAGCAGTCATACGCACATCTGGCTCTTGGGTTTCACCCTTCAGCCAGATGCGATGTAATTGCGCATGACGTGATGTTGCTGCGCCTGTGCAATATAGAGAGGGGACCATGATAGGCATCATTCCTCCCGGGACGCCGTTCAGTGCGGACGCTCGCACCTAGGACGAGACCATTCAGGAAGAGAATTTGGAGGAGACCCACCACAAAGCTAACATTATTATAGGTACATATCCTTTTTATTATAGGAGAGCCCTCTAAAGGGTTCACCCTGCTTCTTAGATGGGCTATATCTTAGTGTTATGTCCCCATTCTCTCTGTTTCAGCGTGGAGGTCCATTTTTTGAGGACTGACTCATTACATAGGCTGGGAACACATATCCCCATAGGCTTTTTCCATGAGACTTGGTCTGCTGCAAAACACATTCTAGATATCTATCGAAACCATATTGGTCACAATTCAATCAAAATTTAAAGGGGTCTCCCATTTCAATTGATCTTTCTTCTTATTGGTCTTCAGTGATAAGTTACAAACTATCTCCTTACTTGGGTCCTTCCTCTCTCTTCTGTCCACAGTTTAGTTTTTTTGATTCCGATCCTCAGACTATGTCCTATTGGTTCTTGTACAGCATGCAAGGCTAAACAATACAGTGCCTTTGGACCTTATACACAGCAGTTCTGGGAATGCCATGGTTTATTTTCAACATTTGTCAGTTTGTATATGTTGATATGGAAGTTGTGAAAAACATGAATTTCTAAACTATAAATGTCATTCTTATATTCTAATGGATGTTTATAGTTACAGAGATGGTATAATATCCCTGATTAAGATGTTTTTTCTATAAAGTTCGAAACACGTTGGATGTTCCTGATACTACAGCTACGGGGAATATGTAATTTTGTATCACACCATTGAATGTATTTCATTATGGAATGTACATTTTCCTAGTGAGTTATGCTTTTAACTTGGAGATAATAGATCTATATATTTTAACCACTTACCAACCGGGCCACTTTTTTACATTTGGTGGTCAAACATTTGCGCGGCGGTCTTTCAAGCGCGATTTTTTTTGGAACAATTTAACTTTTTTGAGTTAAAAAATAAGACAACAGTAAAGTTAGCCTAATTTTTTTGTATATTGTGAAAAGTTCCATAGGCGACGCTTTAAAAAATGTTAACGGTTACCTGGTTAGAGTTACAGAGGAGGTCTTTTGCTAGAATTATTGCTCACACTCTGGCGATCGCGGCGATACCTCACATGTGTGGTTTGAACACTGTTTTCATATATGGGCGCGACTTACATATGCGTTTTCTTTGCTGCGCGAGCTCGCGGGGACCGTGACGATTTAAATCTTTTTTTTTTTTATTTTATTTATTTATTTATTTTTAGCACTGTTCCTTTAAAAAAAAATCAGATCACTTTTATTGCTATCACAAGGAATGTAAACATCCCTTGTGATAGTAATATATGGTGACAGGTACTCTTTTTGGAGGGCCGGGGGGTCTAAAAGACCCCCCCATCCCTCCTTTGCACTTCCTTTCCAAAAACGGCGATTCTGAATACTGTCATTTTTTTTTAAATTGGCGCCGTTAGCCGCCGTGTAAACCGGAAGTGACATCGTGATGTCGCTTCCGGAATTTGCCGAAGGAGACCCAATCGGAGCCGATTACGGCTTCTGTCAGGTCTCCTTCCAGCCGGCAGCTGCGCCGGATCGTCGATCCGGTCTCCTGGTGGGACGGGAGGCCGCCCCCTGGGGTAATGACCGAGCGGCTCCCGAGCCGGATCCGTCATTACCCCTGGATAGCCGACTGCCAGCTCTAAAAAAATGATACTGGGATATAGCCTGCAGGTGCAGGCTATGTCCCGGTAGAGCCACTCAAACCCGACCGCCGCCTATTTACGGCGCTGGTCGGGAAGTGGTTAAACAATTTAATTTCTTCTTAAAACTTATTCAAATTGCCTTTAAAATCCCATATATGAGGTATTCATTCTAATCAGAGATTCAAGGGGTGTGACAATTACACACGTGGTCTGGTTTGGTTCTTTGAAATCCTTCTTTAATTTATCGCCTCCAAAGCCTTAGAGATGAGTATAGCTCCTGACCCATCGATCGCTCTACTCAACCTGAAACCAAGCCAGTTGACTACCACTCAGTTCAAATTGTTAGTCTTCCTCATGACCGCAGCTAAACAGACTATTGCCAAAGCTTGGAAATCCCCTGCGCTGATTGTGGCTGAGTCCAGAGGCAGAATGAATAAGGCCTTTGTACATGCCAAAATGGAAGCCATAGACAGCAACAGAGTACGCAAATTCGAGAAAATATGGGACCCCTGGGTTAGGAACTGCCTACCACCCGACTTCGACAGAAATCTCCTGATGCCATAACCACCCTCTGCACCACTTATTACTCCTCTCTCCTATTCCACATACGAACCACTGTTTCCAGAAAGCTAGTCCTACCCACCCTGTCTTCCCTTACATCTAGCTATTCTAACCACCACTGTTCTCTTCTCTTTCCCTCTTACTCACTTTTCCCCTCTCTATCCTCCCTTTTCTTACCTCCTTATTAATACTATATGCAAATTGATGCCATTTTGTATACCCTCTGTTACTCAGATTAACATTTCTATGATATTATACCATTCTAGCTTAATGTTTCTTCCAATTTAATCAGCACTTTGGAGTTCGAGTATGTTATGTATTATTCACAAAGTTAATTTATACTCCCTATATCTACGGGTATAACTGTTGTCATTTATATGCTGAACCATTCTAGCTTTTAGACCTGCCCCCTCATCCCTGCCGCACAGTGTGATCCCAGAGGAGTGCCCCAGGGCCTGAGTGCGCAGAGTGTATATGACCTAGTAATGCTGTTCCAAATATATTATCTTCAAAATTTACCCAATATAAACGTGGAAGTTTCTGTTCTACATTTAACTGATTTTCCTGTTATACTTCATGGTATTGCACTTGAAATCTTTGTAATGCTTCTTTCTGTTTTTTTTCTATTTTATTCAATAAAAATATTACACAAGAAATCCTTCTTTAATTTCATAAGGTGGACAATACACCCAATCTCAATTATTTGAACCTCATGACCACCTGTGGACCCAATTAGGTGCTCTTAAACAAATTATATTGAAATGGTTTCCCCGTTTTTTGGTTTATCCGTTTTGTGACGGTCCCTGTTAGTGGAAATATATTCCACTAAAACAAAGGATTATATATAGAGTTGAGCGAACCCGAACTGTAAAGTTCGGGTTCGTACCAGACTTTAGGGTGTCCGTGTCCTGAACTCGGACATTTGAGAAAAAGTCCGGGTTTGGGTATTTTTTCGCGCCTTTTGAATAGCTGCAGGGCAGCCAATCAAAAAGTGTTTCACTCATTTGCCCTTAGAAGCCATCACAGCCATGCCTACTAATGGCATGGCTGTGATTGGCCAGTGCATCATGTGACCCAGCCTCTATATAAGCTGGAGTCATGTAGTGCTGCATGTCACATCATCTCATACTAGTGTAGGGAGAGGATGTTGCTGCTGCTGTGAGGGACAGATTATCTTTAGAAAATCTGTTAAAAACAGTGATTTATTGGTGGGTGGGTGCTAGAGGAGATTTTTGTTTGCTAGAGTACATTTTGTTTGCCTCATATATATATATATATAGAAGTGCCTCATATAAAACCTAAGCAATTTTTCTGTTTGTTAGGTGGGCGTTTGCAGCCATTTTTGCACGGGCAGTGCACTTGCAACTGCTTGTGTGTAAGTAGGGACACTCCTTTAATCGTGTTCTGTTAGTTCAGTTGGCAACATTTTGGCATATTTAAATACTGCTTTTACATTGCAGTTAGACAATTTTTTTTTTGTGCAAAATATTACATTTGCAGCCAGCAGGGCATTTTTTGCAAAAAATTAAAAAGTGCTTCTACATTGCTGGTTTAAAAAAAAAAATCTAAATACTACATTTGCGGCCAGCGGTGCATTTCTTGCACAAAAATAAAAAGTGCGTCTACATTGCTGGTTTAAAAAAAAAAGAATAATAATTTATTATTCTTTTTTTTTATTATTAATAAATAGTGCTACATAGTACATTTGCACATTGCTGTGCATTTCTTGCACAAAATTGCACATTGCTGGTTTAAAAAATAATATAAACTTGTGCTAAATAGTACATTTGCATCCAAAATGAGGAG
Organism: Glandirana rugosa; assembly: GCA_018402905.1. Lineage (NCBI taxonomy): Eukaryota > Metazoa > Chordata > Amphibia > Anura > Ranidae > Glandirana > Glandirana rugosa. The sequence continues at coordinate 386,296 of BLSH010552918.1, read as the reverse complement.
AGCGTCAAATAAGGAACGTGGTCGTGGTTGTGGTGCTGCTGGTGCTGCTGGTGTTGGTGGTGTTGGTAAAGCTCCTGTTGCAAGGAGAGGACGTGGTTGATCTGTGCCAGCTACACGCACAAGTGAAACACCTTCCTCGGGTGCGAGTAGCCGACAGAACCTTCAACGTTATATGGTAGGCCCGAATGCCGCTCAACGAATGGTGAGGCCAGAACAAGTACAGGTGATAGTGGATTGGGTGGCTGACAATGCCTCCAGTTCCTTCACATTGTCTCCCACCCTGTCCCTTGCTGAAAGCTCAGAGTTGGCACCTGAACCCCATGGCCATCAGTCTTTCACCTTAGCCCCTTGTAAATCAGCCAAGCAGTCTGAGCCCCAAGTCATGCAGCAGTCTCTTATGCTTTTTGATGACTCTGCTGGTGTGCTTTCCGTGGGCCATCCACATATTCCTGCACCAGAAGTGGAAGACATTGACTGCACCGATGCCCAACCACTTCTGTTTCAGGATGAGGACATGGAAACGCCACCGCAGCACGTCTCTGATGATGACGAAAGACAGGTGCCAACTGCTGCGGCTTTCTACAGTGTGCAGACTGACAAGGAGGGCAGTTGTGAAGAGTGGGTGGAAGATGATGTGGAGGATGATGAGGTCCTAGACCCCACATGGAATGAAGGTCATGCGAGTGACATCTGCAGTTTGGAGGAAGTGGTGGTGGTTGCACAGAGGCACCAGCAGAGCAAAAGAGGAAGCAGGTTGCAAAAGCGGAGCGACCGTCCCCTAGACAGTACGCCTGCTACTACCCACCGCACCCTAGCACACATAGCACACCAAAGGCAGCTCAAAGAAGTTCCCTGGCATGGCAGTTCTTCAGACAATGTGCTGACGACAAGACACGAGTGGTTTGCACGCTGTGCAATCAGAGCCTGACGCGAGGCATAAATGTTCTAAACCTGAGCACAACCTACATGACCAGTCATCTACATGCAAAGCACGAGCTGCATTGGAATAGGCACCTCAAAATCCAAGAAAGGTCTCGGGCTCCTCCTGCTTCTTCTTCTGCTGCTGCCTCGGCCTCTTCCTCCACCTCGACAGTGCCAGTGTCACCTGCCACCCAGCAAACAGACGATGTGACAGCAACGCCACTATGTCCGCCACCGTCCCCAAGCATTTCCACATGGTCCCATGGAAGCTTACAGCTCTCCATCTCCCAAACACTGGAGAGAAAGAGGAAGTACCCCCCTACCCACTCGCGAACCCTGGTCCTGAATGCTACCATTTCAAAATTCCTGGCCTTTGAAATGCTGTCATTCCGTCTGGTGGACACGGACAGTTTTAAAAACCTGATGGCGGTGGCTGTCCCACAGTACGTGGTTCCCAGCCGCTACTTTTCCAGGCAAGCCCTCCCTTCCCTGCACAAACAAGTCGGGGACAAGATAAAGTGTGCACTGCACAACGCCATCCGTGGCAAGGTCCACATAACCACTGATACATGGACCAGTAAGCATGGGCAGGGACGCTATATCTCGCTAACTGCACACTGGGCAAATGTAGTGGTGGGTGGGCCTGAGGCGGATAGCAGTTTGGCGCATGTCCTTCCGCCACAGAGGATTGCAGGGCATTTCTCTTTGCCTGCTGTTGCCTCCTCCTCCTCCTCTACCACCTCCTCATCCGGTCAGCGTAACACCTTCACCACCAACTTCAGCAAATCCAGGGGGAAACAACAGCAGGCTGTTTTAAAACTGATATGTTTGGGGGATAAACCCCACACTGCACAGGAGCTTTGGATGGGCATTGAACAACAGACAGATGTGTGGTTGCTGTCACTGAGCCTTAAGCCTGGTGGTGTGCGATAATGAGCGAAATCTCGTAGCGGCTCTGGGCCTAGCCGGTTTGATACACATCCCTTGCTTGGCGCATGTGCTGAATTTTGTGGTGCAGAAATTTCTAAAAAACTACCGGATATGTCAGAGCTATTGCAGAAAGTGCGGGCCGTCTGTGCTCGCTTTCGGCATTCTCACCCTGCTGGTGCTCGCCTGTCTGGGCTGCAGTGGAACTTTGGCCTTCCCGCTCACCGCCTCCTATGCGATGTGCCCACAAGGTGGAACTCCACCTTGCACATGCTGGAGAGACTGTGCAATCAGCAGCAGGCAATAGTGGAGTTTCAGCTGCAGCACTCACGGGTCAGTCGCTCTGAGGAACAGCATCACTTCACCACCAAGTGGGGCTCCATGCGAGACATGTGTACCATATTGCAGTGTTTTGAGTATTCCACCAACATGGCCAGTGCCGATGACGCTGTTCTCAGCATTACTATCCCACTTCTATGTCTCCTTGAAAAAACACTTTGGGCGATGATGGAAGAGGATGTGGCACAGGAGGAAGAGGAGGAGGAAGAGGGGTCATTTCCACGGTTATCAGGCCACTCCTTCACAAGTGGCTTGGAGGGTGGGTTCCTGCACCAGCATAGGCCAGGTAAAAAATTTTCAAGCCAGGGCACAGTTCTGGAGGATGAGGAGGACGAGGATGATAATGAGGTGGAGGAGGAGGAACCGTGTTCACAGCAGGGTGGCACCCAATGCAGCTTGTGGGCAACACTGGAGCGTGGCTGGGGGGATACGGAGGACACAGATGCTACACCTCCCACAGAAGACAGCTTGTCTTTGCCTCTGGGCAGCCTGGCACACATGAGCGACTACATGCTGCAGTGCCTGCACAATGACAGCCGAGTTGCCCACATTGTAACTTGTGCTGATTACCGGGTGGCCACCCTGCTGGATCCCCGTTACAAGGACAATGTGCCGCCCTTAATTCCCTTACTGGAGCGTGATCAGAAGATGTGCGACTACAAGCGCACGCTGGTAGACGCACTGCTGAGGGCATTCCCAAATGACACCGGGGGGCTCAGTGGAACCACAAGGTGAAGGCAGAGGAGGAAGAAGAGGTCGCCAACACAGCTGTGGAACCGCCAGCACCTCAGAAGGCAGGGTTAGCATTGCCAAAATGTGGAAAAGCTTTGTCAGCAGCACGCCACAACAAACAGCACCACCAGCTGATAGGCGACCTCTTAGCAGGAGGCAGCATTTCAGCAACATGGTGGAACAGTATGCATGCACACGCCTACACGTACTGACTGATGGGTCTGCCCCATTCAACTTCTGGGTCTCCAAATTGGGCACATGGCCTGAGCTTGCTCTTTATGCCTTGGAGGTGCTGGACTGCCCTGCAGCCAGTGTATTGTCTGAACGTGTGTTTAGCACGACAGGGGGCGTTATCACAGACAAGCGCCACCGCCTTTCCACAGCCAACGTTGACAAGCTAACGTTTATTAAAATGAACCAGGCATGGATCCCACAAGACTTGTCTGTAATTTGTGCAGAATAGACATTTATACCGGCCTCACACAGCCAATGGTATACTTAAGTGAACTTATTCTTTTTTTGAGGCCTCCTCAACCTCCTACTCCACATCCACCTCCTCCTCCATTTTTTTTTTATGTGATTTTAAGTTATTTTCCTATCCACATTTGTTTGCAGGGCACTTGTCCTACTCTTTCCCCCATTGTGCTTCCTTTTGCAGCCCTCTAGCCCTTTCCAGGACTTTTTTAGAGCCATTTTATTGCCCAAAAGTTCAGGTCACCATTGACTTCAGTGAGGTTCAGGGTCAAGTTCGGGGCCAAACTCGAACTTTTTCGCGAAGTTTGACCGAACCCGTCGAACCTGAACATCCAGGTGTCCGCTCAACTCTAATTATATATCAAAATATAAGTTACTAGTTGTCCTAAATTCTGTTGTTTTGTGGCCCACAATGGGGGGATCTTCAGGGCCAGGAATGGGAGGACCTTATGTCTAGCATTCAGACTAGCTATCAAAATAATGAACAAATACAATCAGATTTGGCATCTCTTTTTTTCAATCTTACAAAGGTATTGGAAAAGAAATCGGTCATACACTGACATATACAGTCCCTTGATAGATATATCAGAGAAGGTATAAATCCAATGGGCCTAAAGATTCAAATATTCCTTATTTTGGATCATATTTCCAATGACCTAAAAAAGAATTCTAAAGAAATGTAATGATGCTGTTACAGGAGGAATACTGACAACAATTGGATAAATTAGATGTAGATATTAGTACACTATATGCTCAGCTTGCCCCACTCAAAATCCAAAAAGAATATACCACACACGAGAAAAAGCTTACCAACTTGCTTACTGGGCACTTAAACACGCCTCTTGCCCCGACCAATTTTCAGTTTTCAGCGCTGTCACTCTTTGAATGACAATTGCGCTGTCGTGCGACGTTGTACACAAACAAAAGCGACGTCCTTTTTTCCCACAAATAGAGCTTGTTTTTGGTGGTATTTGATCCCCTCTGCGTTTTTTATTTTTTGCCCTATAAACAAAAAAGAGTGATCATTTTGAAAAAATAAATTTTTGTTTTACTTTTTGCTATAATACATGTCCAAAAATAAAAAATAAAAAAAACATTTATTCATCAGTTTAGGCAGATATATATTCTTCTACATATTTTCGGTAAAAGAAATCGCAATAAGCGTATATTGATTGGGTTGTGCAAAAGTTATAGCGTTTACAAACTATGGGAATTGGTTTATGGTGTTTTTATTTTTATTTTTTTACTGGTAATGGCGGCGATATGTGATTTTTATCCGGACTGCGATATTGCGGCGGACATGTCGGACATTTTTGACACTTTTTTGGGACCAATGACATTTATACAGCAATCAGATCTAAAAATAGCCACTGATTACTGTATAAATGTAAATGACAAGGAAGGGGTTAACACTAAGGGGGCGATCAAGGGGTTAAATGTGTTCCCAGTATGTGTTCTAACTGTGTGGGAGCGGGGCTCACAGGGACCTAACAGATCTAACTAATCCCGATCACAATGATTAGTAGACCTGTCATGCCCCCCTCATAGAGCAGGGAATCACTGTGTTTACATCGGCGGTTCCCCATTCTGGCTCTCTATTAAGGGATCGCAAGACTCCGGCAGACATTGAGTCCACCCGACCCGCAGGCACGCTCATGCAGCATGCAGCAGGCGCAAGCGCGCGCCACTGGCGTCTGCGAGGGTGCGTCTGGAGTGAGGAAAAGGGGTGGACGTCAATTGACAGTGCCCCGGCAATTCAGATCCACGCTGTAGCCGTCAATCGGCTATAGCACACATCGGAAGTGGTTATAAACAAACAAAAATAAATAAAGAATTCTAACACCAGTAGTGATTATTCCTCTGATACAGCATCTAATTCTTCTTCTTCAGCTTCCTCCCATGCAGATCGGTTATTTCGGAAAAGGAAGGATTCCACTCAGTACCAAACAGAGGGAGCACCTCAGCAGGCGAACATTTATTATTATTATTCAAAAGTCTTTACACTAAATCATCCCGTAAAGATGAGGAAATACAACCAAATCTAAGCACAGCAGATTTCAAGGCCCTTCGGGATTTGAATTTGTTGTTGCAAGAAAGTGAAGCATTAGGAGAAACTTGGGATGAGGATTTCAATTTGGATAGTGAGGATAGTGAAGAAGAGGAACAAACCAATGTTCTGAAAACATTTAAAAAGAAATCACATAGATTTCCACCCTTGAACCAACACCCAGCAACAACCAGAGAAATAGAGCAGATTAGGTGAGACAACAAGCCTATAGGAAATCTAAATGCCGATCAACAACAAGCCCTCAGATCACTAAAAAATAACACCAGTATAACTATAAAAACATCAGATAAAAGGAGCAATGTTGTCCTAATGGACAATGAGTCATATGAGAGCATGTGTCTCAAAATCTTGACAAACACTAAATGTTATTGTGAGATTTCACCTCTGGTAGTTGATTTAATTAACAAAAAATGTTATTCCTTGGTAGATGAGGCCCACAATGAGAGAATCATCTCCCATGATCTTTGGGAATTCATTAGGACCAAGCATCCTCATATACCAACCTTCTATGCACTGCTTAAAGTGCATAAGAATGCACTCAATCCACGGGAAGATGAATTATTTCTGGGAATGGATGCATCTCAGAAGGCATTAGTCAAGTGATTAACCAACATCTCAGGCCTCACGTCACTAATCTAGCATCCAATGTAAAAGATACTATTCACTTATTGCAGATTTTAGACAATCTCAAATTCCCTGAATCAGCCTTTCTGGTGACTATTGACGTTGAGTCGCTCTACGGTAGCATTCCCCACGAGTTGGGGGTTGCTGCTGTGGAGTGTGTACTTCATCAAGAATCCACACATGAGTGTAAATTCAACCAATTTATGCTTGGGATGCTGGAATTCATTTTACAGCACAATATCTTTCTATACAAGGGCTCCCACTACCTCCAGATACAGGGGGTGGCTATGGGCATCTCTTGTGCTCCAACCTGTATCTGGGGGAGTGGGAGAAAGATTTGCGCTACAATGACCAAATCTAAAAATACACTAAGCATGTCATTGTGTGGTTTAGATACATAGACACTGTGTTTTGTGTGTGGGATGGGTCAGAAGAGATGCAAAAAGAATTTCTAGACATAATGAATGACAATGCCCTAAACCTCTTCTTCACAATGACCCATAGTCAGGTGAAGATTGACTTTTTGGATGTCAGTATCATGAAGGAGAATGAAGGAAGAATAACAAGTAAACTCTTTAGAAAAGAGACGGCGGGCAACACTTTGTTGCACGCCAACAGTTTTCACCCAGAACCTTTAAAAAAATTGATACCATTCAGTCAGTTTCTATGTATTAAACGCAACTGCACCTCCGAAATAAGATTTTCAGGAGGAAGCAGATAAAATCAGTAATAGATTATTAATGAGAGGATAAACCAAAGGTTCACTAAGAAAGACTTTCAATAGAGTTAAAAACTTAGACCGACACGATCTGATTTTTAAACCAAAAAGTAAAAACCAAAAAGATGACACTTTTAGAGAGATGGTATGCTATTCACGCGAACATGAGAAAGTGAAAACGATTCTGACCAAATACTGGCCTATCCTAACAGAGGACCCAACCATTGGGAAATGGGTCCCACCACGGCCACAAATCACAGGAGAGCTGGTTCCATTGGAAACTCCCTTGTGCTGAGTGAATACAAAGGGACCCACAGGGGTGATCCCTGTAAAGTCTGGGGAACCTACCCATGTGGGCCCTGCTCTATGTGCCCAGCTATAGCACATAGAACACAATTTCAACTACCCAATGGCAAATGCTTCCAATTGAAGCACTTCGCCATTTGCAGAACAAAGGGAGTGGTTTATCTCATACAATGTCAAAGTGGATCGTTCTACGTTGGCAAAACATGACAAGAATTGGGAAAACGAGTAGTCAAACACATGCATAGCATGCAAATTGGCAATTTGTACCAACCATTAGGCCGGCACATTGCCAAAAGACATGGGTATAAAATACCCTCTGTCAATTATACTGTTATAGATCGAATACATATCCCCTTCAGAGGGAGCGACTGGAACAAGGTTCTACTTCAGCGCGAAATGCGCTGGATAAGATACCTGAGAGCCACATCGCCTCTTGGGCTGAATGAAGCCAAGAGCTTCAGACTGTTTTTGGAGGTGTTTAGTACAGGCAAAACAGATTAGAATATGCCCCACCTTATGGCTCTAATGTTAGCTGGCCTCGGACTCATGACATAATCACTTTTTCCCCTTTTCCTGTTTTTCTTTCCCTCCCCCTTTTCCTTTACCTTCCTCAATATGTTTTTCATGCATAGTCGCACCTGTGAAACTTACATAGATCATGGCATCTTTAGCTGCTTGTGGGGTTGCCCAGGGCACCGCCAACCCATGCTGCACCCAGCACAAAAAGGTCCCCACTACATGTGCGGGGCCCACTAGTTATCCTCCCCTATGGGATACCTGTGTGGGGAATTCTCCCCCACCCGGGCCCCGTTTGGGGTGGTTCTCTGTGTCTGCGGTTTTAGTCTCTTATGTATATTTCGATTTTCCCGGATGTGTACATCCTGGGAACTGGAAGCAGTCATACGCACATCCGGCTCTTGGGTTTCACCTGTCAGCCGGATGTGACGTAATGTTGCCACGTCTGCGCAATATAGAGATGCCAGGGACCATGATTGGCGCCATTCCTCCCGAGACGCCGTTCAGTGCGCATGCGTGGTCGAAATTTCCCGCATCTAGGATGAGACCATTCACGGAGAGAGTTTGGAGGAGACCCGCCACAAAGCCAGCATTATTATAGGTAAATATCCTTTTGATTATAGGAGAGCCCTCTAAAGGGTTCACCCTGCTTCTTAGATGGGCTATATCTTAGTGTTATGTCCCCATTCTCTCTGTTTCAGCACCATGAGACTTGGCCTGCTGCAAAATACATTCTATCGAAACCATATTGTTCACAATTCAATCAAATTTTAAAGGGGTCTCCCATTTCAATTGATCTTTTTTCTTATTGGTCTCCAGTGATAAGTTACAAACTCTCTCTTTACTTGGGTCCTTCCTCTCTCTGCTGTCCACAGTTTATGTCATGGGTTTATAATCCACAGGCTAACTTGAATCTGTAATAGGGTCAAATAGTTCCCGTAAGAGTTAATTTTCTATAGAGATGAAAGTGCACTCGTTGAATATCAGCACAAGTTCAATACAGGACTTTTTCCAAAACAGCTGTGTTTTTACATATATTTGAGACTATTAACTTTTTCATCTCACTTATGCTATGAGTATATTTGTTTTTGGACTAGATGATTGATCATTGTTTGGATTTCACTGCTATCTTTGTGGTTAAAACAAAATGTTTTCTTCTCACCACGTACATTCTTACCATCATATATATACATTGACCAGTTGGGAAATGGTTAAGATTGTCAGAAAACAAAAAGTTTGTCATCTCTACATAAACCCTGGATTCCCTCACCATGTATAGGTGAAAAATCTAAAAAAAACAAACAAAAAACACAAAACTGGTTGACACATATACACCATACACAATTACAGATGTGCTAAGTGTTCAATCTGAACATAAGTTCAGATTAAAAGTCACTGTTTGGAAGTTTAGGGCATTTAGTGTAGATGAAAAATTGCTAAAGGAAGCAACTGACAAATGTTTAGTCTTTCTAAGCTTGGTATGAATTATGGGGGAACCTCCACACTGTCTTGTTTGAGGAGGTCCCCCATTAATCCCCCCATTTAGGATAAGGGTCTGGTATAGATGAAGGGAATCCCCAGCCGCTTTATTTACAAACAGAACAAAGTGGCCAGGAGCTATCATTTTGCTGGCAATTTAAACACACTTGTTTCTTTGTAAATGTCAGTGTTGCTGTAATAGATTGTATACATTGTACAGTTGTGTCACTTACACAGGGTCAGCGCATCCCACGGGCATGTTGTTTTACATTTTTAATGCTTCATTTTAAGCATTGTAAAAATGAATGTTCCTTTCCAAGTGGAAACTTTGCTTTGTCATGTGTTCATCGGACCAGTGCCAAGCCCCCATACCACTTGTTTTACAATACCTTGCCTATTTGCCTAAAACATGCCCAGTAGTGTTTGTTAACAATCTTCTCTGTTTGGACAGGTATGTTCAGCTCATCACTTTCCATAATTCTATCAGTCTGTGCCTCCTCCTCTGCTCAATTATAACATTTTATAAAGTTTTGGGAAAATCTGCTTAAATATGTTCATGTTAATTTTTAAAAAATTGCCTCTCACTGATTCACACAATTTACAAATCCATTCGCTCATCACAACTGACCAATATTAAATGGGGCTTATTGCAATTTTATGATGGAATTCTGTCCAGCAAGGGTGAATGTTGTTCTGTGTTTGGGGATTATTATTTTATTCTTTTTAATGGGGAAGTAACTCACAGTAGTTGTAAAGATCCCCATGACTAGGATAATTGAAGGCGTCTGTTGTTCGAATGTTAATTAATCTCTATGGAACATTTATCGGTTTCAATAAAATACACATATATATATTTATCTTCACAAAGAAAGAAGATGGCTATATATGAAGTGTGCCCTTAATTTATTGCTTATTTATTATCATGTGAAAACTGTGTGCTAAGTGTGTGCTGAAATTCTGGCAATAATTTGCCATAGGCTGGTCATTGGATATCTACAGGTATGATAACAGATAATCCATTGGATGATATTAAAGGTTTTGTGCCATACGGTTCTCATTTTGTGTAAAAAAAAAAAGTATAATAATCTACTTTAGAATACTAATGACACCTAAAATTTTCTGTGCGTTGTGTGTCCCTGCGCCATTTGGGAGGTTAATTTCTGGTAGTGCATGAGAGCCGGGTTTGGGTGTTAGACCTGCTGCTAGCATTGAGTCCGTCTTATCTCCCATTTGGTAAAATCTAGCTCCACTCCATCTGATGCTTTTTTCTGTCCTTGAAGTAAGAGCAAGGTTTAGCGCCAGTCTTGCCTCATCTAATCTAGCCACCGAGATAGATTTGGGGTCTTTCCTATGTAGCTTGCTAATAGAAAGGAATAACTTTCTAATCAATCTATGTCTGTCCTTTGAGCTCTTTGGGAAGCGATTTGTATCAGTTTTCCTCTGATGGTAGCTTTATGTGCTGCCCAAAGAGTTTCCGGGGAAACTGCTTCCGTGTCATTTAAGAGGAAATATTCATTAATGGCTCTCTCAACTTCAGTAGATCTTGCCAGATCACTGAGGATTGATTTGTTTAGCCTCCAATGGCCGCTTCCTCCTGGGTCCTGAGGTCTATCTAGAATTAGATAAACCAAAGAGTGGTTCGACCAAACTGTGTCTCTGGTAAAAGATTTGTGTGCTAGGGGTATATGCGTTGAGGGCAAGAAAATGTGGTCAATCCTGGAAAAGGATTGGTGAGGGTGGGAGAAGTGAGTGTAGTCTCGTGTCTGGGGATTGAGTTCTCTCCAGATATCAATCAAACCCCTTTGATGAAGGAGCCTAGCTATTTGAGGTTTTGTTTGGGAGAACAGGATGCTTGAGCCCCCTGGGGGGACGTTTTTCATCTAGCTCTGAATCAACCAATTTTTGCTTTCATCAAAAGTACCTCTAAAAGGTTACAGGGTGAAGGCACCACCAACACCCAAAGCCCAATTTTTCTGCACCTATTACTTCTATCCAAGGTCTGCAAAAGAGACACCAGACTTTATCTAAAAAAAATTGTTAATCTTGGTATGAGTGTACTATAATTTGGCTTCCTTGCATAAGGCCTGCTCACTGTGGTGCATAAATTTGTTATTTCTATCCAATGTCCAGAATTTATCCAAAAAATCTCTAATCTTGTTCCGAATGCACTAATTATGGATGGGCTGAACACCCCCCGGTTTGATTCGCACCAGAACATGCGAACAGGCAAAATGTTCCAGGAAACATGCAAACCCTATTAAAGTCTATGGGACACAAAGATGAAAAAACAAAAGTGCTAATTTTAAAGGCTTATATGCAAGTTATTGCCATAAAAAGTGTATGGAGACCAGGGCGCTGCTAGGGGACACGTATCAATGCAAAAAAAGTTTTTAAAACAATTGTATTTTCAGGAGCAGTGATTTTAATGATGCTTAAAGTGAAACAATAAAAATGAAATATTCCTTTCAATATCGCGCCTGGGGAGGTCCCCTTGGTCTGCCTGTAAAGTGGCACATCTGTGCAATGTGAAGAACAGTGCTGTAGCAATAATGACATTTCTAAAGGGAAAAATGTAATTTAAACTTGCTTGCGGCTGTAATGTATTGCTGGCTACCAGCAATACTGTATAGATAAAAAAAGATGAAAAAAAAAACATCAGGGAGTCTTCCCCAGTCCATACCAGGATTTTAAGGGAAACTCCATGTCAAATTCAAAAACAATTGGCGTGGGGTCCCCCCCAAAACCCATACCGGACTCTTATCTGAGCAAGCAGCCTGACCTGGCAGGATGGGTGGAACGAGTGAGCGCCCCCACACTCCTGAGCCATACCAGGCCAAATGCCCTCAACAAGGGGGGTGGGTGCTTTGGGGCAGGGTGGCTCTGCACCCCCCACCCCAAAGCACCTTGTTTATAATGCAATGTATTATATACTGTGCACTGCTTGCACTGTAATATATACTGTACACTGACCACAATGTATTATATACTGTACACTGACTGCAGAATATATATATATATATATATATATATATATATATATATATACATATATATATATATTACACTGCCTGCACTGCATGTATATTCTACACTGACTGCACTGTATTTTTCATTTTTATTGTTTTACTTTAAGCATAATTAAAATCACTGCTCCTTTAAAAATGATCTTTTTTAAAAACATTTTTTGGCATTGGCACATGTCCCCCAGGGCAGTAGCCGGGCCCCCATATGCCTTTTTGGCCAACAACTTGCATATAAGTCTTCACTTGGGCACTTTTGATTTATCAATTTTGGGTCCCATAGACTTTAATATGATTGGCGGTTTAAGTCTGAACTTTTGCAATGGTCAAGAGTTCTGGCGTGAACCAAATGTTTGACCCATTTCTATTAGAGTGTATAATGATAGAAAATGAATGCAGCCACCACATTTAAAGGATAAGTTCACCTTTCATAACATGTACATGTTACGCCCATATTCAGGGTGCAACATGTAACGGACAGAGCGACCCCCCTCCACCACTCTTATATCTAGTGGGGATAATCTCCCCCTGCTAGCTGTCCCAATTTAAAAAAAACGTGGCTGAGCGTAGCTCCACCTGCCTGGTCGCGCCACTAATTCACAGTCATCTATGAATGGAAAACTATAAGTCTCGACATCCTGTCGGCTTGCAGTTTTCAATGAACTATCCCAGCACTGTGGAGTGCTGTGGTAGTTAATTGAGTCTTCTTGTCAGATTGTGTCTGCTTGTCCATACAATATACAGGCACACAGATACACTGACAGGTCTGCAGGAGACTGACAGGTCTGCAGATCTGCAGGTCTGCAAAGCTTTAGAAGCTCCAGAAACAAAATAATAATAAATGCACATTTTAAAAACAAAATGCATTTACCATTTTTTTGTAAAAAGGTGAACTTATCCTTTAAGGATTGGTAAGCTACACTATATTGATTTTTTTGTTTAATATCACTTTAGGCACAATGGAAGATTCTATACCTGCAGGTTCTTTAAAGGGATAAAGCCAAGGGAAATGTGCATTTATTGAAGAAATGTGTTGCTAATGAATTTTTATATTTTGCCTTTACATATTTTTTTAATATAGTAAAAATGTCAAAAGCAATGCTCAATCCAGGAGGAAAGACTGCCCACTGCTGCCACTAAAAAAGAAGAGAAGAAGAGGGGTGACTTGCTTCATCACAAGACTTGCCTGAAAACTGCAAAAAAAAAAAAGGATAAGTATGTTTTTTTTTTATTTTGGGAGTTCTGAATCAAGTATAAAATACATTTTAATTTCAAATAAAAAATGTAAAACTATTATTTTTACCATAAATCCTCTTTTAACTTTATGTTTTACTTACGTTGACCAAAGTCTTGTTCATGGGCAAGTGTTATCACAATTTTGTAATTGTGTTGCAGGATATCGGAATAGCTTTTTTCTACACAGAATGTTTTCAAATTTCCTCATTTAAAACATGGAACTCCAGAACCAAACACTACTGAAAGAATTTGTTTTAATTGGATTTTCTCAGAACATGCAAGTGTGCGTATTATTTTTTGTTGTATTATTATTGATTTATATTTTTACAATTTTTGGAAATATTTTTCTTTTTGCAGCTGTTCTGGTCAGTCCTAAACTTCACCTGCCTATGTACTTTTTCCTCTGCAATCTATCAATCATAGATTTGTGCTTTTCTTCCAGCTCTGTCCCAAAGGTATTCATAGATATATTTTCTGATAGAAGGACAATCTCTGTCACAGGCTGCATGGTGCAAATGAACATCGGCATGTTTTTGGGGAGCACTGAGTCATTGCTACTTGCAGTGATGGCGTACGATCGTTATGTAGCTATATCTTTCCCCTTGTATTATAACGTCATTATGAACTGGAAAATCTGTAGAACCATAATAATAGTGTTGTGGCCTGGTAATTTCTTCATCTCAGTTGTCCCAATCATTTCAAGACCTTTGGTATTTTGTACGGAAAATAAACTGGACCATTTTGTTTGTGAGATATTGGCAGTTTTAGAGCTAGCCTGCGGAAACCTCACTTTTTTTAAAGTAGCGCTTTTTGCTGAGAGTTTGTTTACCCTTGTACTACCACTTATGTTCATTGTGGTGTCTTACATTCGTATCATATCTTCAATATTAAAGATCCGGTCTAATGATGGAAGATTCAAAGCATTTTCAACATGTGCCTCTCACCTGATTGTTGTGTCTATGTTTTATGGGACAACAATAAGCATGTATGTTGGGCAAAAGAAATATTTTTACTCAAATCTGAAATATATTTCTCTTGTTTACGGTGTTATTACTCCAGTGTTAAATCCTTTGATATATAGCTTGAGAAATAATGATGTGAAAGGGGCATTTAAGAAGATATTTCCAAAGGTAGTCCACTAGCTTAACCACTTCAATACCAGGCACTTACCCCCCTTCCCGCCCAGACCAATTTTCAGCTTTCAGCGCTGTCACATTTTGAATGACAATTGCTTGGTCATGCGATGCTGTACCCATATAAGATTTTTATAATTTTGTTCCCACAAATAGAGCTTTCTTTTGGTGGTATTTGATCACCTCCAAGGTTTTTATTTTTTGCGCTACAAATAAAACAAGACTGAAAATTTAGAAAAAAAGTTTTTCTCTGTTTCTGTCACAAAACTTTGTAAATAAGTATGTTTTCTCCTTCACTGACAGCACTGATGAGGCTACGCTGATGGGCACTGATGGGACAGTACTGGTTGGCACTGATGAGGTGGCACTGATGAGGTGGCACTGATGGGCAGTGATGATGAGGCACACATATGCACCACTGATAGGTGGCACTGATAAGTAGCACTGACGGGCATTGATAGGTGACACTGATAAGTGGCACTGATGGGCACTCATAGGCAGAACTGGGCATTGATAGGTGGCACTGATGGCCACTGATAGGAGGCAATGATAGGTTGCACTGGTGGGCACTGTTAGGTGGCACTGGTGGGCACTGATATGTGGAAATGCTAGATGGCACTTCCATGGTGGTCCTTCCCTGGCATTCCCTGGTGGTCCTGGGTGGCATCTAAGATGGCACTGAGTGCCAGCCCTGTTGGGCACTGTGCCCCTTACCTGGTGGTCCATGGGTGGTCTCCCTGGTGGTCCCTGGGTGGACATTCCCTGGTGGTCCTAGGTGGACTCCCTGGTGGTCCTGGGTGGTGATACTAGGGAGAGCGCAGACCACCCCTGTCAGGAGAGCCACCGATCAGCTCTCATCTAGTCGTGTCTGCAGACAGAAGCTCTTTACCACAATCGGAGATGCGATGTGTCAGACTGACACACCACACCACCGATCGCCGTGCTGCATGCCCCCGTGGGCGCGCACCAGCTTGTTATCCTGGTGGACGTCATATGTCGCCCAGTCAGGGTAACTGAACCACTTCTTGGCCGTCATTCTGCATACGGTGGTAGGGAAGTGGTTAAACACCATGGCTTCTGCTGCAGCAAAGCTACTATTGGATGACTTTATTAGCATGACCCAATGCTTGGGGTTTTCAATGTACTGCAATGCCTGAGTAGGAAAAGAACAATCCACCGTAAGAAGCATGGAGCAACTTAATCTATTTGTGGGTAGGATGGGGCAAAAGGTACCAGATACATAAATGCACAAAAGTCTTTACCTAAATACATAGGCTGTACTTTTAGGGTACCACCCATACCACTATATTTTTATTTTCCCTACCCAGTTAAAGTCATGTAAAAACAATTTCATCATCTTGTGAAAGTGATCAACAGATGGCCTCCATATATTACTATTCAACATATGATTGACCAAATATTCCTTTTACTACATATCATTAAACAGTGTGCTATTTTACATATCGTGTCTTTAAGCTTGTTCTTCAGTGGGACAAAACTAACTTGACACATTTTCAGCCCTCTTCACTACCTTGAAAGCAGTCACAGGTCAGACAAAGGCTCAAAAAGTAAAGAACTTGCCTAAGTAAAGATCACATGATCACAATGTAAACACAAATGATTTCATTCATAACTGCTGTGCTTAGTATTGTGATGCTGTAATTAGCCCACAGTTATCACATGGTACCTCAGCTAATCACAGCACCCTGTACCATGTGATAGCTGTGGGCCGATCACAGATCACAATAGTTATTCCAGCTGTTATGAATGAAATCCATTCATGACAGTTCAAAACATTGCTGTTACAGCCATAATCACTGTAACAGAAATCAAAGTGTAAATAAAAATCCCTAATCAACCCCCCTTGAGTAGTATAGTGGCACTATGGTGACACAGAACTACTCTGATGAAAGTATGTAAAAAAATAGTAAAAAAAAAATAAAAACTATGTTGAAAATGGAATAAACATGTATATATTTTTTGCTATATACCAGTTATATAATGATGTTGTACTGCAATTGTGAATAAAACAAATTGTTTTACAATTCTTAATTTTCCAAAAAATTGTAACACAAACGGGTTGATTTACTAAAAGTGGAGAGGGCAAAATCTGGTGCAGCTTTGCATGGTAGCCAATCAGCTTCTAACTTCATCTTGGTCAATTAAACTTTCGCAAAACAATCTGGAAGCTGATTGGTTTCTATGCAGAGCTGCACTAGATTTTGCGAGCTCCAGTTTTAGTAAATCAACCTCAATGTTACAACTTCAGAAAACTCTCTATGTTTCTTACTAAATACCTTGGGCTATCTACTTTCCAAATATTGGGACATTGGGGGGGGGGGGGGGTATTTGTACTGCCCTGCCATTTTAGGGCATCAAAAAATTAGATAGGCCTTCAGTACATCGGGATTGTTCAATTACAAATATATATACCATAGTTTGTAGATGATATAACTTTCACACAAAACAATTAGAATACACTTATTGGGACTTTTTTTTTTACTAAAGACATGGTAGCAGATTACATTTTGGCCTAAACTGAAAACATTTGATTTTATTGAATATGTTTTATAATGTTTTATAATAGAAAGTAGAAAATATTGTTTTTTTTTTTTTTCAAAATGTTTGGTATTTTTTATTTATATAGCAAGAAATAAAATACCCAGTAGTGATCAAATACAACCAAAAGAAATCTCTATTTGTGTGAAAAAATTATATAAATTTTATTTGCGTACAGTGATGCATAACCGAGCAATTACCAGTTAAAGTTGTACAGTGCTGAATAGCAACAAATTAGCCGAATGGGGTAAAACTTTCCAGAGACCAAGTGGTTAATCAATCATTCAATTGTTATACACAAAACCATTAAAGCATATTTTTTAGTATGCAGACACAGATCAAGACATACATTTAAAACTCATACACTTCATATACAGTGCATCCAAAAAGTATTCACAGCACTTCACTTTTTCCACAGGTTACAGCATTATTCCAAAATGGATCAAATTCATTATTTTCCTCAATATTCTACAAACAATACCCCATAATGACAACGTGAAAGAAGTTTGTTTGAAATCTTTACACATTCATTAAAGTGTAACTCCACTTCCGTGGAGAATAAAAAATTGAACTTAAAGAAAAATTAAGATAGCGCATGTAATTGCGACACTAGTCATATTGTAATTACATTTTATTTCACCACTTGCCGACCACCAACCGCAGGTTGACGGCGACAAAGTGGTGCGATACCGCAAATCGCCGTCATCTGACGGTGGCTGCGAGATCGCGCACTGTGAGCGTGTGCGCGCCGCCGGAGGGGCGCCCGCGCGCTCACTGTGTTCGGGGAGGGCCAGGGAGCAGGTGCGGCGGCCTCGATCACCGCCGGCTACCCGCGATGCCCCCCGGAGTGAAAGAACGGAGGTCCGTGTAAGTAAACACGGACCTCCGTTCTGTGAAGGGGGAAGGGCTGTGAACACAGCCTTCCTCTACACGGAAGCTGTGATCACTTCCCTTCCCCTGCTAGGGCAGTCCCCCCACAGTTAGTACACGCTCAGGGAACACAGTTAACCCTTAGAGTGCCCCCTGCAAGTTAACCCCTTCACTGCCAATGGCATTTACACAGTAATCAGTGCATTTTTATAGCACTGGTCGCTGTATAAATGCCAATGGTCCCAAAAAAGTGTCAAAATGGTCCGACATGTCCGCCCCAATATCGCAGTACCGCTAAAAATTGCAGATCACCGCCATTACTAATAAAAAAAATAAAAATAAAAACCCCCAAAAATGAATTCTCATCATCCGTAAACGCGGCCACTTTTGCGCAAACCAATCAATAAACGCCGATTGTGATTTTTTTAATCGCAAATATGAGGAAGAATGTAAATCGGCCAAAAACGGTGAAAAAAAAAATGTTTTTTTATTTTTTTTTTTGGATTTGTATTTTAGCAAAAAGTAAGAAATTTGGTTTTTTTTGCAAAATTGTCGCTCTTCTTTTGTTTATAGCGGCGATCAGAAATGACGCAGTGATGATCAAATACCACCAAAAGAAAGCTCTGTTTGTGGGAAAAAAAGGACGCAAATTTCGTTTGGGTACAACGTCGCACGACCACGCAATTGTCAGTTAAAGCAACGCAGCGCCGAATCGCAAAAAGGGCTCCGGTCCTAAAGTGGGAAATCCTTCCGGGGCTGAAGTGGTTAAAAACACCTTTCCTTTTCAATCTGCAGCCACTGTAAGTTCCTGAGAATGCATTGCAATATGGCTACCTGGAGTTGTTCTGTACACAGAGTGTGTACTGACCATTCCCCAGAAACATAATTTCCTGCTTGTGTGATTGGTTCACAAATTTTCCCAGAAGTGTTCACTAAGATACAAATCAGATTTCATTCATCCCCTGCAAAAAAATTTCATTTTTAGGCCTCATACACACGGGCGTTTGCAGAAAAATAAGCAAAACGCCGGGCCTGACGTCAGGGGGAAAAACTGACGTTCTGCTTGGCGTTTTGCATTAACGTCAATGGACGTTTTTTCACGCCAGCTTTTTGCGGCGTTTTCTGCCTCTATTCAAAATCAATGGTTCCCTATGGGAGCCCATTGATTTGAATAGAAGCCGCACCAGAAGTCGGATCGCGGTGATCCGACTTGCGGCGCGACTTGTGTGCCGTGTCTTAAAGGGGAACCCCCGCAAAAAAATTTGCGTGGGGTCCCCCCCCAGGGTATACCAGGCTCTTCGATCTGGGATGGATTTAATAGGAGCACCCACGCTGAAAAAAACGGCGTAGGGTTCCCCCAAAATCCATACCAGACCCTTATCCGAGCACGCAGCCTGGCAGGCCAGGAAAGGGGGTGGAGACAGCAGCAAAAGAGCAAAAGAGCTGAAGAACCCCGCAGAAGAACCCAGCAGAAGACCCCTCAGAAGACCCCGCAAAAGAGCCGAAGAAAGAAGAGAGGGGAGAAGATGCCGGAGCGGATTTAATAAAATATCACCGCAATCCGACTTCTGGTGCGGCTTCTATTCAAATCAATGGGCTCCCATAGGGAACCATTGATTTTGAATAGAACGCCTAACGAGGCTTAACGCTGTGTATATAACGTTAAGCAACGTTATTGAGCGTTTTGCCGGCCCGGCGTCAAGAAACGCCATGACGCTGCAGCTTCAGAACGCACTGGTCCCGCGTTCTAGCTACAGCTCACTAACGCCGACGCCCTCTACTGCCCACAAACGCCGGCGTTTTTAGAGGGCCATTGAATAACATGGAGAGCTGGAAAAAAACGCCTACAAACGCCGGCGGCCAAAACGCCCGTGTGTATGAGGCCTTAGAGAAATACGTTTAATAGGAACATATCTAAAGGGATGCAGGCCAGGCAGCCTATATCATTAGTGCCCAGCAAGTGACCAGCTGGCCAATAATTATGAAACAACTCCCATTAGATCCACTCAGTACAGAGGCAGAGAGAAACACAGAGGGATTTCTTCAGAATAACAAAAGGTAGGAATCTGCAACAAAGTTTGTTAAAATCCTTGCAATGTACTTAGATCACCCAGAGGGGATTGTTTTTTTTCTCAACAAAAGTGAAGTTACACTTTAAAAAAAAAAATTAAAAAAATCACATGTACATAAGTATTCACAACCTTTGCCATGACACTCAAAATTGAGCTCAGGCGCATTCTGTTTCCACTGATCATCCTTGAGGTGTTTCTACAACTTGATAGAAGTCCACCTGTGGTAAATTCAGTTGATTGGACATGATTTGGAAAGGCACACACCTGTCTATATAAGGTCCCGCAGTTAGTGCATGCCAGAGCACAAACCAAGCCATAAAGTCCAAGTAATTGTCTGTAGACCTCCAAGATGGGATTGTATCAAGGCACAGATCTGGAGAAGTATACAGAAACATTTCTGCAGCATTGAAGGTCCCAATAAACACAGTGGCCTCCATCATCCATAAATGGAAGACGATTGGAACCACCAGGACTCTTCCTAGAGCGGGCTGTCTAGCCAAACTGAGCAATCAGGGGAGTAGGGCCTTAGTCAGGGATTTGACCAAGAACCCGATGGTCACTCTAACAGAGCTTCAGCATTTCTCTGTGGAGAGAGGAGAACTTTCCAGAAGATCAACCATCTCTGCAGCACTCCCCCAATCAGGCCTGTATGGTAGAGTGGCCAGATGGAAGCCACTCCTCCATAAAAGGCACAGACATCTAGCCTGGTGTTTGCCAAAAGGCACCTGAAGGACTCACAGAGCTGTGTTCTGTGAGATTCAGAGCTGATCAATCACTGGCTGACACCCAGTGATTGGCATGTGCTGGGATAAATCACAGAATGCAGAATCACGTATATATATATATATATATATATATATATATGGTCATGGCCCTCTGACCGAAGATAGATGTGGATCACATAAACACGCAACAAGACTTACAGCATAAATAGACCTGAGGTGTGCCTTAGTCATCTAGTCGGTATGCCAAGTTAAGGAGGCAAAAATATGCAGTTTAGGGAAGTAGTCCTTAATTGGTACAATGATCAGTGAGCAAGGTTGGTAAAGGCTTGCGCCATCTCCAACTGAGGATTCGGAATGTGTCTAGCCATGCAGCCGGCCTTCTATCTGCCGAAGACAAAAATTTGCCTTCCATGATGTGCCACCGTCCTAATTATTGGAATAAGACTAGAGTTGAGCGAACCTCTGGAAGTTCGGGTTCTGCTGGTCCGTCCGAACTTCGGGACAAAGTCCGGGTCCGGGTACGGACGGAACCCGAACGGTCGCACGGACAACGAACCCCATTGAAATCAATGGGGACCCGAACTTTTAGGCACAAAAATGGCTGTAACAAAGTCCTGGAAAGCCCTAGAGGGGTCCTGAAACAATGTCGGTAAAAACACGGATTTTCAAGCCCAGGGGTAACTAAAGTTACCCCAAGCAACAGGCACGCTGGCAAGCCCAAGGCAGGCATGGGCCTGGGCCTGAAACAGGGCTTCAAGCCTGCCTGGTCGTCTTGGGCTTGAAGGTCTCCAAGCGAGTTGAGATCAGAATAAGGTTATTAATCCTGCCACCGTGTAGTACCTTCCGTTTAAAAACAGAAGCCGTCTATCTTCCGGCCGACGTACCGATCTGTGTAAGGCTTAGGAGTCAACCTCTACCGCGTTCGGAAATGGTTGGAACGAGTGACTAGTAACATGGTTAATTCCTGATGAAGGGATTTGACGTATAAAAACGGAGGAATTGAACCGTATGGCTGATCTACTGATTCCGTGTGGAGTCCAGATAAATACGACATTCAGAACAACGCACAAATACACTAGGTGTAGATAGAAGCCAGTCTCCCGGTACTGGTATATATATATATATATATATA
>BLSH010552918.1:318884-360153 GCA_018402905.1 Glandirana rugosa | reverse complement strand
CGAACGTACAATCGTTTCGTTAGACAGAGTTTAATTTGCAAATCTCCAACTCTAAGCAGCGGTATTTGAAATCTCAAATTCCCCCAACAATCTGATCGTTGAGCACAATCATAGCGATCGTTGTTCTATGCAGAGCTTGATCTGCAACTCAAAGCAGCGGTATGTAAAATCTCTAATTTCTGCTATCTGTCCTCAGAGCAACAGCACAGACAGCAGTAGTAAAGTAATCTATCTCAGGATGCAGGATCAGGTCTTAAAATGTCTCAAATCTGTCCCTCAAGCTTTCAGCTTCCTTTCCCTACACTAACCCAAGGAGCATGTGACTGCAGCACTGTGACTCCAGCTTATAAAGAGGCTGGGTCACATGATGCACTGGCCAATCACAGCCATGCCATTAGTAGGCATGGCTGTGATGGCTTCTAAGGGCAAACCAGTGAAACGCTTGTTGATTGGCTGCCCTGCAGCTTCTCAACACGTGGAGTAAAATAGCAGAACCCCGGACCGAACCCGAACGATTTTTGAAATGTCCGGGTCCGGGTCCGTGCCACGGACACCCGAAAGTTCGGTACGGACCCGAACGTTACAGTCCGGGTTCGCTCAACACTAAATAAGACCTGTTGTATCTGGGGAGTTCCCATATAAAACAAAAAGAGTGGAAATTATATATAGAAAAATACAGTGACAGGCTTCACGAAAAAGACTGCTTGGATAGCTATGTCGTCTGATGTATATTTCAAGGAAAATTCCTTGGAAGGAATCAGGCAATTCCAGCTCTGAATGTGTGAAGAATGAGGTGCAGAAAAAAAAAATCATGTACTACCCGAAATTTATTGGAGAACTTGCCCTTGACAAGCCCAGTAGGGCTGAGTCTCCAGAGTTGGAAGGTTACTGGGGGAAAGGGCCTATCACAGATCCTTTGTCTAGTTTGGCCTGTAGCAGGGTATCAATGGCCTGTTCGTCGAGAGTTGCCAACTGGAGGTTTTTTGCACTCGTTAGTGGAGTGATGAGACCGGTGTGGAATCCTGAGGTGGCAGGGGGGTTGAAGGGGCATCTTGTGGCCGCATTTGCGCACCAGCAAATTGGCTGGCAGATGGCACAGAGTGGGGAGCGTAGGCCAACAAAGTGGTGACAAAAGAGTTCCGTGTTGGTGACACTCAAGTCCGTCTTGAGACAAAACAAGGGTGTGTGTGTCAAAATGGGGTGTGGAAGAGGGAAAAACAACAGAGTGGGATACAGAAATTCAAGAATGAGGAAAGAGAAGTACAGGAATGAAATGACAGGCATAGATAGAGCCGACTGTGTTCTACGGTGATAGAATACTGTATAGTGGAAATTTAGAAAACTCAGAGTGCGTGGCACCCGAAGTGAGCCAGGAGGCGACTGGCAAGGTAACCGATAGCTTGGGAGCCTGTTTGTGCTGAGCACAAACGTGTGGTCCAAAGACCCAGGATGTACTGGGGTAAGCAGAGGAATGTTTCGGTCTGTAGATTTATGACGCATGCTCAGTCTGCTTAACTCTTGCACTGTCAGCAAGTTGATGTTAAGCGACCTTGTCTGTGTGGTGGAGAGTCAGTCTCCGAAAAGAGAGTGTAATGCATACACATATGTGACAGTAACTAACGCCCAACCTTAGTATGCCGAATGGTGTATGTAAAATTGAAGATTTAGTGACAGAGTGCTGCAGAATAATGTGACATAAAAACCCATGAACTACACCTGACTAACGCTCTATCATTAAGGTCCTGGTATGAATCAAACCTGTAGTAGGGGTGATATGAGTTATAAATGTATATCTCTTTTATTTTCCTACACGGGCTGTCCCACCCTTGTTATGCGGGTAGCCCTGATGAAGAATCGATCCCTACGTTGGGAGGTTTTTTTTTTTTTTTGGTGAAAACGTCCAACCTGATGCAGGATGGAACCTGAACTCGACTGACCTAAGGAGAAATGACAGAGAAAACTATGAATGGCCCGTATGTTAATGCGAATGGAGACGAGTGGCTGATTAAGTGCCACTAAAATGGCATGGGGCTGATTGTGTGCCACTGAGAATGTGCTTGTAATGGGGTTGTGTTTGTCCTTGCTCGAATCGATTGCGAGGGATTGGTGTTGATGCGTGCTCGCAGCGATTGCTAACTTTATGTAAATGTGTGTTTGCAGTGATTTGCAAGAAGTTTAGTTTATTCATGCTCGTAGCAATTGCGCAGTATTTAAGTTGATGCGTGCTCACAGCAATTGCGAGGAATTTATGTAAATACACGCATGCAGCGATTGCAAGGAGTTTTAGACAGTGAGTGTTCACAGTGATTGCGAGGGGCTTGCGATGATGCATGCTCACAGCGATTGCAAGGAGTTACAAAAATGCATGCTTGCAGCGTTGCAGGGAGTGTCAAAAATGCGTGCTGGTAGCGATTTGCAAGACGTTCAGTTAAGCGTACTTGCAGCGTTTGTAAGAAGTTTGTGATTGTACATGCTGACAGAGATCGCAAGGGGTTTGTGTACTTACGTGATCGCAGCGTTTATTAGGGGTTTTAATGACAACACAAGCTTGCAGTGATCGCAATGCCCGCTTGCTGTAATGTATGGAGTAGCAAGTACCTGTGCTTGCAGTGATTGCAAGACGTGGTGCTGGAATGCATGTTTGCTGCGATTAGCAAGTGACTTGTGTGTGCTCACAGCGACTGCGAGAACATTTGTGCTTGTTTATGATGTGATTGTTCAAAAAGAAAAAGTGGGGGGAAGGATGTCGCTGGAAGTGGGTTTTTTTTTTTAAGGTGTTGTTTGTTCTGTGCTTGCAATGATCGCAAGGTGTAGTGCAATCGAAGGTGTGCTTGCAGTGATTGCAAGAACCTGTACTGATAAATTTGCAGAGATTGCAAAATTGACCTATAGATAGGTGATGTCAGGATTCAGCAGCTTGGCAGACCAGACACGTAGCTACACCAGGAAACCAAGACCAAACAAGTATATAACTTAAAAAAGGTGAGATTTATTTACAGTGCACAGTAATAAACAAACACAGCAAACCGTGAACATAAACAACCCCAGCAAACAAAACCCAAAACCTAACAAAAACACTAACACCTACACTGCAGACTACAGCTAGCTCTGGACAAGGGTACAGGGTATACGGGGAATCAAGGAGGATACAAGGCAAGGGACAAGAAGCAAGGTGGAGAGAAACAGGCAAAGCAGGATCTCTAGCAGCAGGAAGGCGAACTGAATCGTGACGCACTGGGGAAAGGGAGGAACAGTCTTAAACAGCCATTAATGGCTGAACCCAGGTGTGGCTGATTGTTACGGCTTGCTGGCTCTGGGGAGACACCTGCTGGTGGCCACTGGAGCTGCAGCAACCGGCCCAGAGCAGCACAGTGCCACCAGTAGGTAAGCTCAATCCTGACAGGCTGATTGTTACAGCTTGCTGGCTCTGGGGAGACACCTGCTGGTGGCCACTGGAGCTGCAGCAACCAGCCCAGAGTAGCACAGCGCCACCAGTAGGTGATCTCAATCCTGACAGAGTCCCCCCCTTAAGGAGCGGCCTCAGGATGCTCCATAGGGCCCCCACACCAGGGTCTGTAAGCCAACTGAGTACTCCACTGCCAGTGTCTGAAGACTTAGTGTAAACCCCGCCGCCGGGGTCCCAAAACTGGCTGGGTTTCCTGTTGGTCAGATCCCTAAGGAGGCGCAACACCGAAGGCTTATTCTTCCAAGCAGCCTGTTTCCCAATGCTGGGACACTGAAAGCTACCTGAATGCTTAAGGCCAGAGTCCCTGGTCCGTGCAGGCACCCTGATGCCAGAGTGTCCCATAGCACCTGGACCTCCTATTTCTCTGTTTCTAGAGACTGCTATGTGTTTTACTAGCCACTCAGGTATACTCAGGGCATTGGTTACCCCACTCGGGTCCCCAAATGCGCTAGAGATCGCAGAGATGACCCCTGGGTCAGGACAAGGTTCATATGGAACTCTACCCTTTCCCATAGGACCTCTACTACTGGGGCTGTAACAGCAGAGACAGTTCTCATGTTCAGAGTGGATATCAGGACCTCCTGGCCTTGGCATAGCAGGATTAGCTAGCTGCAAAAATAACTTGGAGCGGATAGCAGGAGGGATCTTAACCCACACCGAAAACCCATATGACAGCGGAACTGCAGAAGACTCAGACACCTCAGCAGACGGGAGTTTAACCAAGACAACAGAGTCCAACTTGACAGCAAGTAGTGAATTGGCATAGTCCAGAGGGATGACAGCCCGGGAATCAGCATATTCCAGAGGGGCGGCAGCCTGGGAATCAGCATAGTCCAGAGGGGCGGCAGCCTGGGAATCAGCATAGTCCAGAGGGGCGGCAGCCTGGGAATCAGCATAGTCCAGAGGGGCAGCAGCCTGGGAACCAGCATAGTCCAGCTGGGTGGTAGGCTGCAGATCACCCGTGGAAGGCTTTACAACAGGTGACCGCATGGAGGAGGCATGGACACCACCAGCAGGCGGCAACATGGAGAAGGCATAGACACCATCGGCAGGCGGCAACATGGAGGGGGCATGGACACCATCGGCAGGCAGCAGCATGGGAGAGGACTGGATCTCATCAGCAGCAGTCATCAACATGGAGGAGGACAGGATCTCATCGGCAGCAGTCAGCAGCATGGAGGAGGAATGGATCTCATCGGCAGCAGTCAGCAGCATGGAGGCGGTCTGGATCTCATCGGCAGCAGTCAGCAGCATGGAGGAGGTCTGGATCTCATCGGCAACAGTAAGCAGCATGGAGGAGGTCTGGATCTCATCGGCAACAGTCAGCAGCATGGAGGAGGAATGGATCTCATTGGTAACAGTCAGCAGCATGGAGGACGACTGGATCTCATCAGCAGCAGTAAGCAGCATGGAGGATGACTGGATCTCATCGGCAGCAGTCAGCAGCATGGAGGATGACTGGATCTCATCAACAGCAGTCAGCAGCATGGAAGAGTAATGGATTTCATCCGCAGCAGTCAGCAGCATGGAGGAGGACTGGATCTCATCAACAGCAGTCAGCAGCATGGAAGAGTAATGGATTTCATCCGCAGCAGTCAGCAGCATGGAGGAGGACTGGATATCATCAACAGCAGTCAGCAGCATGGAAGAGGAATGGATTTCATCCGCAGCAGTCAGCAGCATGGAGGAGGACTGGATCTCATCGGCAGCAGTCAGCAGCATGGAGGATGACTGGATCTCATCAACAGCAGTCAGCAGCATGGAAGAGGAATGGATTTCATCCGCAGCAGTCAGCAGCATGGAGGAGGACTGGATATCATCAACAGCAGTCAGCAGCATGGAGGAGGAATGGACAGTGGGCACTGGATCAGCAGGCAACATGGATAGTGGCAGAACAGTAAGAGCAGGAGAAAAACGTTGTTGCTTTTTTGGCCTAGCTACTGGAGAACTGCAAGTAGTCGTATTGTGCTGACCAGAGTGTGCTTCTGAGGGAAAGGTATTAATAGTACTGGGAAACATATTAGGAGGAGTAGCAAAAGTACAGGAAGAAGCCTGATAGGTTGCTATGGGTAATGGTACTGCGGGGGGAGTTTTCAATGGATTGCTTATAGAGGAAGTGTGGTTACTGGTAGCAGGAAGTAAGGAATACTCAGTGGCAGCTGTGGTTGCTAAGGGTAACAGAGGAAGGAATACTTGATTTTTAGCAGCAGATCTGACTTTGTGTGACTCCTCTAGCATTGGTGATATGATCTCTGACCAAGCTTGTAGCAGAGGTTGAACTAAAGTCAGTTTGTCTTTCCCTTGCTCGCTTTTCTCAATTAACGAGCGCACAGCAGCTATGCAATCCAACAACACCTGTTGTCAATAGGCAGAATACTGCTTGAAAAAAGACCCTGCACAGTGTTTCAGCAACCATCCCAAAAATCCTGCCTGGTACATAGTAAATGGGGGAGTGAAAACATCATGGCCCTGAGAGGTGCACTGCAATAGTAACTCAGAACAGACCTGGATCAGGGGTTGTACGTTACTAAGGGAGAATCTGCCCTCAACAGCTAAAGCATGTGCTGTCAAAATGCTTCCCAACAGCTCCTCCTCAGTGAGATCCTGCCAAAGTGAATGACACAAATCTTTGTCCACCACTGCAAGCTCCACACGACAAATAACCTTCACTCTTAGCATCTTGACAGAGGTAAGCAAAAATTTCAAGCAACTGGCTCCAAGTTCCCAAGTGTTTAGACCAGACACGTAGCTACACCAGGAAACAGAGACCAAACAAGTATATAACTTAAAAAAGGTGAGATTTATTTACAGTGCACAGTAATAAACAAACACAGCAAACCGTGAACATAAACAACACCAGCAAACAAAACCCAAAACCCAAAACAAAAACACCAGCCCAGAGCAGCACAGTGCCACCAGTAGGTAAGCTCAATCCTGACAGGCTCATTGTTACAGCTTGCTGGCTCTGGGGAGACGCCTGCTGGTGGCCACTGGAGCTGCAGCAACCAGTCCAGAGCAGCACAGCGCCACCAGTAGGTGAGCTCAATCCTGACAGGTGAAGGATGAAGATAGTAAAAAATAGAAAGGGGGTGTATTGTGGCCGAACTAACCGCAACTGTGCTTGGCATGGAACTTGAACCGATTCCATGGATCGATACAAATCAGTAGTAAGGAAGAGACACGAACTGATATGAATCGGTAGTGTGCTTTAGCAAGATGTGAGTCAGCTTAAATTACATGTGAACTGATTTGCTTCAACGCAAATCCGTGGTAGGAACTAACATGAGCCGATGCAAATTGATAGATAAATTTATGATACTTAGCGGCATGACACAAACCAATTTGAATCGGCAGAACACTAACATAATTAATGCAAATCGGTAGTAGGAACTGACATAAACCGATGTGACTCGGTAGTAGGAACTGACATGAACCGCTATGACTCGGTAGTAGGAACTGACATGAACCGATGCGACTCGATAGTAGGAACTGACATGAAGTGCTGCGAATCAGTAATGGAACGACATGAACCAACATGCGTCAGTAGTAGGAACTGACATGAACCGATGCGACTCAGTAGTGGAATGACATGAACCAATGCGACTCGGTAGTGGAATGGCATGAACCAACATGAGTCGGTAATAGGAAATGACATGAACCAACACAAATCGGTAGTAGGAAGTGACGTGAACCAATGCGAATCGGTAGTAGAAAATAACATGAAGCGCTGCAAATCGGTAGTGGAATAACATGAACTGACATGCGTCAGTAGTAGGAACTGGCATGAACCGATGCGAATCGGTAGTAAGGAATGACGTGAATCGATGCAATTTGGTAGTGAAAAATGGTATGAACTGATGCGAGTCGGTAGGAAGGGTAATCGATCGGGAAGATAACATGGACTGGGTAAACAACATGACCGGTATGAATCTATAACTAGTGTAAGGGGGTTAGCTCAGCAGCGGGTGTGTTTGACCCCCTGGAAGGGTTCACTACACAATTTTAGGCACAGCGAGACAGCAGTTTCAGGTGAAAACAATAAGGTAGTTTATTCTCACTAGTTACAATGTGAAAGACAGCAAAACAAAAATAAATAACAAAATAAATCCTAGGCCACTTGGCCACTGACTGCACAATAGGTTTCCCTGTCTGTCAGATGGGTACAACCTACTGCTGTACAAAGCTCCTATCTCTGACTGCAGGATATACAGCCACACAGGCCTTACAGTGTACAGGATGTTACACTCCCCAGTCTATGGCCACAGAGCTGGTTCCAGGGTGGAGCATTTACTTATCCTTGCTGGGAGTTTATGTAGAAGTCTAATGAGCCAGCTCAACCCAGCTGGACTCATTACCTCTACCCCTGCAAGACTAAGCACTCCCCCTAGTTGTATAAGTCTGTATACACTTTGAATCTTGGGCAGATGTACCTGCCATCCTGCACGCAACCAGGCATCTTTACCTGCCTGCTATCACACTAGGTACATATTGGAATGTGGTAAGTATCTGATATGGATCGTTTGTGGGGTAGGACATGCACCAATGCAAATTGGTAGTCAGGGAAATGATATGAACAGAGTAATGACATAAACCGATCAAAATCGGCTGAAGGGAAGGCATGAACCGATATGAATCGGTAGATAGGGTAATAATACGAACAGAGTAAGTGGCATGATCCGATGCAAATTGGTGTGTGTGATGCATCCAATACGAACCATTGTGACTAGGCTTGAATCAGCTTGTGGTGAGTATGCAATGGATTCGCTACAAATCGATTGTGAGGTGAATGACATGATCAATACGAATTGGTTGTAGCATGCATGAAATGAATCTAATACGAGTTTGGTTGTAGAGTGTACTATGGCCTCAACTGAACACACACACCAACCACCCAACCTACAAGGCTAATTGAGTGCAGCCAAGGCCCAGGTGGGTCTAACTACCACCTCAATGGGCCACAGAAGCCTGTGCAAACAATACATCCTAATCACCCAATGGTAGAGTTGAGCGGACACCTGGATGTTCGGGTTCATCTGGTTTGGCCGAACTTCACGTAAAAGTTCAGGTTCGGTACCGAACTTGACCCGAACTTTACCCCGACCCCTAACCCCATTGAAGCCAATGGTGACCCGAACTTTTGAGCACTAAAATGGCTGTAAAAAAGTCCTGGAAAGGGCTAGAGGGCTGCAACAGGAAGCAAAATGGGGGTAAGGAGTAGGACAAGTGCCCTACAAACAAATGTGGATAGGGAAATAACTTAAAATCACAAAAAAAAAATAGAAGAAGGAGGTGAATGTGGAGTAGGAGCCTAGAGGTTAACTAGGCCGTGACCGTGGCAGTGTAGGTGGAAGTGGCGGTGGTGGAGGAGGAGGAGGAGGTAGCCAACACTGTAATTTGTTCGTTTTTTTTTTCTAATTGGGGTAGCCCCCAAAATATTGAGACATATTAAAAAAAAACACCAACAGGAACCTGTCCCTAATGCAGTAGTAGATGGTTTTATAACGATAAACTCTCCCTCAGAGCACCAACAGGAACCTGTCCCTAATGCAGTAGGAGATGGTTTTATAACGATAAACTCTCCCTCAGAGCACCAACAGGAACCTCTCCCTAATGCAGTAGTAGATGGTTTTAGAATGATAAACTTTCCCTCAGAGCACCAACAGGAACCTCTCCCTAATGCAGTAGTAGATGGTTTTATAACGATAAACTTTCCCTCAGAGCATCAACAGGAACCTCTCCCTAATGCAGTAGTAGATGGTTTTAGAACGATTATCTCTCCCTCAGAGCACCAACAGGAACTCGTCCCTAATGCAGTAGTAGATGGTTTTAGAACGATAATCTCTCCCTCAGAGCACCAACAGGAACCTGTCCCTAATGCAGTAGTAGATGGTTTTAGAATGATAATCTCTCCCTCAGAGCACCAACAGGAACCTGTCCCTAATGCAGTAGGAGATGGTTTTAGAATGATAAACTCTCCCTCAGAGCACCAAGAGGAACCTCTCCCTAATGCAGTAGTAAATGGTTTTAGAACGATAAACCCTCCCTCAGAGCACCAACAGGAACCTCTCCCTAATGCAGTAGTAGATGGTTTTATAACGATAAGCTCTCCCTCAGAGCACCAACAGGAACCTCTCCCTAATGCAGTAGTAGATGGTTTTAGAAATAAAATCCCTCCCTCAGAGCACCAACAGGAACGTCTCCCTAATGCAGTAGTAGATGGTTTTAGAATGATAATCTCTCCCTCAGAGCACCAACAGTTACGTCTTCTTAATGCACTATAAGATGCTTCTGAACGCTAATGTCTCCCTCACAGCACAGACAGGAACATCTCCCTAATGCACTATAAGATGGTTCTGAACGCTAATGTCTCCCTCGCAGGACCGCAATGAAGGTCTGCCTAATGCAGTCTGAGATGGTTGTGAATGCTAATCTTTCCCTCACAGCACCGGCACGAAGCTCTCCCTACTCTAGTCTGAGATGATCTGACATGCAGCGCTACGTGGCTCCAGCCTCATATAGAGGCTGGGTCACATGATGCACTGGCCAATCACAGCCATGCATTAGTAGGCATGGCTGTGATGGCTTCTAAGGGTAAACTAGTGAAAAGCTTGTTGATTGGCTGCCCAGCAGCTATAGAAAAAGCGCCAAAAATACCCAAATACCGAACCCGATCCCAGACTTTTTTTTAATGTCCTAAATCGGGTTCGGGGCACGGACACCCCAAAGTACGGACCCGAACTTTACAGTCTGGGTTCGCTCAACTCTACCAAATGGATGTGGTGGCAACCCCCATAGACAGTGAATGCTGTGAGCAACAAAGCCTGTATCAAGTGATATTGGATAACGGCCGACAGTGGCTCGAGGCTTGGCTCTGAGAAGGAATCATAAAATAGGTAGAGGGAACCTACGAATCTACTATGCCTGTGCCGTATGATGTCGGGACATGACCGACAACAACGTGGAGGCAGCTAAGTACAAAAGGGGATGCAGGATAGGAAACATTACGAGTTGTAACATAGCGTATGAAATGAAAAGGTTTGAATCCTACCTGCAACAGCGAGAGAGAACTGCCGACGAAGACCACAAACTGAGAAGCTGCAATATACTAGTAATCGAACGCACAGATTCAGAAACATGAAATGAGCTGGGGAGAGCCGGCCTAGTGACGTGCTATCGTGCACTGGAACTGACAAAGAGCATGGGGAGTGAGTTACTTAAATACTCTCCGGGCTCCTCCCATAAATTCAGGCCGCCATACTAGTCTTCATATATATATATACACAATATATATATATATATGTGATTCTGCACAGAGCAGCTGCCCTGAGCAGTAAAGCTACAATGGGCCTGTCGCTATCTGGTTAAAGTACCTCCTAGTGGAGAGTTCTCTTTATCCTAAATTGCTTTACACCTTGGTGCCAGCTGTGCGCATATATGTGGCCTCTCAGCGGATGGGCCTTGGCGCTGAGCAGCCGCATATTTGTGTGCATTAGTGTAAATATAGCTGTGCCGATCACGCACACCCTGGGCGCTCCTGATGCAGATACTGGTGGCTAACGGAAAGCTCCCGATCTCTACTTGTGATCAGGAGTTTTCTAATCATGTGACAGCCTTGACAGTCAATCATGGTGGTCACATGATCATAAACTCTGCCCCACCTCCCTGCATTCTAAACCCCTTAAAAGACCAGGAGGTAATGGCTCCAAGGGGTTAAGTACTAATTTACTAGGAAATAAGTTAATGTCCTTTATGGCTTCAGGTTTGTCCAGATTTGCTCCGCTGTCTGTCTCCCATTGTGTTTGAGGCAGTCATCGCCTTCCCATCCATCTTCTACGGCAGGGGGGGTGGGAGTGGTGGGTGGGTGGAGTCAGCTTGCCCCCCCAAAGTATTTAGCACCAGCCGCCACTGTGTTAGGGAATGTTGTGTTTGCACATTTACACACGTTACGGGTACCATTAATGACTTTTGTGTGAATGCTGAGACATACATGAAGCAAACCTTTTATACATAGACCCCCTACCTAGCCTGTTGGTCCTAATATCTCTCTGTCTATGTCACCCAATAATAATGTTATATCAAATGATGTCCTCTTTATTTTTCTGAATTATGCTTGAATACAAGGGTTATTTGTTTACCCACCTGATGTGAGTAACTGGAAAGTATAACTCTGCCTAAGCAGAAAACATACAGTAACTATTGACTAGTTTGAGGTACAATGCTATTTATGACAGTGCTTTTGCTTTCTGTATAGAAGGGCTGGAAAATTATTTATTTTTACTAGTAAATGAGCATTAAACAATGTGAAATGTCGGGGTTTCTTAACTCAATGGTAGTGCCAAAACAATGAGTTTACTCTATGCCAGATATAGTTTTCAGGGCTTTCCTGTCCACTTATATTTAAAAGAAAGTCAAAATTCATACAGGTATGTTTTCGCACGCAGGGTGTTCTCACCATCACTATGAATGAAACATAACATTCAGCCTCCTGGCTCTCTTGTGGCAGGCAGCTTTACTGCTCCATGTTTCTCTTCAGAGTCCTGAACATCAGTACCTTTTTGGTCCTCCTGACCATGAAACACATCCCAGTGTTTATGCACAGACGCTGCACCTCAGCTCCTTACAGCCTCCTAGCTGCTCTGTCCCTCATGGACTTTCTCTACAGCTTCCTAGCTGCTCTTTCCTTCATGGACTCTCTCTCAGGCTCAGGCCTTGGCCTGTTCTGACCTGGACACCATGGTGCAAACCAACATCTCTCACAGCTCCCTTCACACACTCAGGAGGGTGGGGCTCTGAGCTCTACCTTTGAATCTCATATGAAGCCAGTGTATACCTGCGCCATCAGTGTGCTTGTTTCTTAGAAATCTGGCCTAAATCCACAATTTTAAACAGTGGCATGGTGTCATCCTGCCACATACCCCTCCCCCTCGGTTTCGAACCAGAGGGAGGAACACATAAACCCGTCACTGTGGTTGGGACACCTCTGTGCCAACCATTAACTGAGTAGGCCCAACTCTTTTTCCAGGTATGTTTCCACAAGCACTTCACTCTGGCACCTCTGTGCCAGTCATCACAAACACAAGTTGTAGCTTGTACAACCTTCTTTCTAAAGGGGCACTCCACCCACATTGTTTAGCGGCTGTGCTTCCACAAGCACTTCTTCCTTAACCATGGGGTCCTACTGTTCTCTTTACCATTCCTTTTACCTTCTGGCCTTGGGTTGCTACATTCCTTTTCGCCTCCTCAGATCTACTCCCCCAGGATTGTAGGGGGCCTATTTCTATGACACCTGTCAGGGACTGACCTCTCTCACTACCTGATTTAGTTTTAACCAGCATTATCTATTTTTCAGGTTCACTAACCCCTGTGTGGTTACCCTTGGCAACCAAATCATCTGAGATGAACCTCACATGTTTATCAACAATAGCAACATTTCACAATGCATTAGCTCCTTATGGTCACCATCATGTAGAACTCTTGCCCTATTGTTTGCTAGGACAGTGCCTGAGGAGGGACCATCTACAGGCAAGTTGTTACTACCTATGGGACCTTCCCAAAGTTTCACATTGCCCCCGTTGTCCAAAAATCCATAAGCAACTGTTCTACTAACCAACCTTTTCCAACACATTTTTTTACACAAGTCTCTTTAACCATTTCTGTGTCATTTAGTATTTCAGCCAATATCTCTGACCTGTCCATCAGTGCTCTAGAAGGCTTCTCATACACAACATCAGTAGGAAGCAACCCAGAACACTGTGAGACAACTTTCAACATGGGTGTACCCCGTTACTGTTACCAACACTGGTTTTCTTTCCTGTCAGAGTGTCTCCGGGTGCCTTAATCTGCACCTCTTTGCGGGTGATTGACAGAATTCCCGCTACTGCCGCATCTGTTCTGGGCCCTTCCTTCTTAAAAGGTATAGTGGGTGAGACAGTATACACACCGTGTACCAACCACTGCTCAGCTGCACCTTGGACCGCATCAACAGGTATGCACTCCACCACACCATTAGACGGAGAGACTTTTAACATGCCTGTCATTTCTGATTTTTCCAGCAGTTCCCCTGAGCATCTTTCCATATCCAACACCCACTGGAAGCACTCCCACAGAGAACTGTGAGACCACTTTTCACATAAATAACCATTACTGAGGCATGGAGGAGCTCAGCTATGAGGAAAGATTAGAGGAACTGAATTTATTCTCTCTTGAGAAGTGGAGATTAAGTAGTCCATATAGTGAACTTGGTGTTTAGTTATTTACTTCAAGGTCATCACAAATGACAGGGGGCACTCTTTATGTCTAGAGGAAAAAAGATTTAATCTCCAAATACAGAATTACTTCACAGTAAGAGCTGTGAAAATGTGGAATAGGCTCCCCCCAGAGGTGGTTTTGCCCAGCACAGTAGATTGCTTTAAAGAAGGCCTAGA
This sequence comes from Glandirana rugosa, assembly GCA_018402905.1. Lineage (NCBI taxonomy): Eukaryota > Metazoa > Chordata > Amphibia > Anura > Ranidae > Glandirana > Glandirana rugosa. The sequence continues at coordinate 346,263 of BLSH010552918.1, read as the reverse complement.
TTATTTCCTTAATGTAAATAACATAACTGGTTACTAACATTTTTAGGTAATGTTGATCCAAGGTGAATCCGATTGCCTCTCTGGGGATCAGAAATGAATTTTTTCCCCCACTATAGCACATTGGATCATGCTTTGCTGGGGTGTTTTTTCCCTCCTCTGGATCAACTGTGGGTCAAAGGATTGTATGGGTATATATCATTTTTCTGTTTTTTCTTTTTTTTTGGTTGAACTGGATGGACTTTTTTCAGCCTGGCTAACTATGTAACTATGTACTGCAGTAACCAATACCAATTTTTACCAACATTGTTTAACATAGTGCCATCTGTCCAGTGATTGGTACTATGCAGTACCTAGCCGCCAATCTGAATGTACTCAGGTGTACAGCGAACGGGTTTTCAACAATTCCAACATTTCCAATAACATCTCAGTTATTTCGACTTACCCCATATCTAAACACAGAACTTTAGGGACTCTTCCCATCCTAGCGACGTGGAGAGGTTCATTTGCTAAGGATCAAGAGGTAGAAACATTTAAATAGACCTCCACCTTTCTGGAGGTAACCAACACAACTTGCAGCTCCCCTTGAGCACTGCCAGATGCATTTGTCATACTCATCCTCTCATTTTCAGCAACACTGAGTCTTTCAAAGTGATTGTCAATTACCCTGTCATTTCGGCACTCAACACTACTCATCTATCGGGCTGTGGACAAAACCTCTGCCATGTATGCTCCCTTCGATCCTTCTGACTGGAAGGGTTAACTTCTGTAACAGGCACCTCACCCCTGACTACTGGCTGAACTGCAGACCCTCTGTTTGTCACAGCAGCTGTCATGTCCACCCCATTGTCACACTTGAAAATTTCCTTCAATAACACCATTGAAGTGTTACTAAAGTCGGATTTTTAAAAAAATTAAAATAACAAAAACGTTATACTCACCTGCTCTGTGTAGTGGTTTTGCACAGAGTGGACCCAATTCTCCTCTTCTCAGCTCAGGTCTCAGGAGACAAACGTTGACACAGGCGGACAGAGGGGCGCAACACCATCTGACGCATTACACTTATCAGTAATACACTTCTCAACATCATCATTTACATGGCAATAAGTTTAAAAGGCTAAAAATAAAACGAATGTGGCTCACATCCAAGAATAAAATAGCTATAAATAATAAGAAAAGAGCATTTAAAAAAATATAAACATGAACACATAAAACACAAACACTATCATCATTTAAAAGTAACAAAGAATATACAGTAACAGAATATGTAAAGAGTGATCAAGCCTGCAAACATTGAAAATAAACATCAGGTTGCAAAAGAGAATGAAACAAACCCCTCAAAAATGCATCAACTATATTAACAGTATAAAGGTCAGGTCTGAGCAGGAAGGCCCTTTACTAGATAATTTTGAGGACATAGAGAAGGTACATTTATTAAATACCTTCTTCAGCTCTTTGTACATGAAAGAAAATGGGGAAAGTCAAGTTCTTAATAGGGATAGTATTGACACAGCCCCAAATGATCTACAACGTCTCACAAATTGACATGGTCCAGAAACATCAAGGCTGGGTTCACACTTATGCAAATTGGATGCAGGTTTCCCCACATCCAATTCGCATGACAGGGGGGTGTAACCAGCTTTCAAAGGTTCACACAGCTCTGGGATGGCCGTGATCTGCATTGGAAAGGGTCGTGTGCATCTTTGCCTCTGTTTCAGGTGCCCCCCTTGTTGGGACCCACGGTGTGAACCCAGTCTTAGACAAAATAAATGTGACGATGGCGTAAATCCAAGGGTAATATGTAAGCCATCATTTCAATTTTTTAGAGACTCTGTAATGTCTGGCATGGTACCACTGGATTGACATAAGGCCAGTGTGGTGCCTATCTTTAAAAAGGAACCAAAGTCTTTACCAAGTAACTACAGAGTGGTTAGTTTAACTTATGTACATGTGAAGATACTGGAGGGTTTAATAAAAGAACATATAGATGAGTTTTTGCCAGAAAGAAATAATTTAAGCAATAGTCAGCATGCATTCACGGAAGACTGATGTTGTCAAACAAATCTGATTTCTTTTTATGAGGAAATAAGCAAAAGAGTGGATGTGGATATACAGTCAGGTCCATAAATATTGGGACATTGACACAATTCTAATCTTATTGGCTCTATAAACCACCACAATGGATTTGAAATGAAACAAACAAGATGTGCTTTAACTGCGGACTTTCATGTTTAATTTGAGGGTATTTACATCCAAATCAGGTGAACGGTGTAGGAATTATAACAGTTTGTATATGTGCCTTCCACTTTTTAAGGGACCAAAAGTAATGGGACAGATAAACAATCATAAATCAAACTTTCACTTTTTAATACTTGGTTGCAAATCCTTTGCAGTCAATTACAGCCTGAAGTTTGGAACGCATAGACATCACCAGACGCTGGGTTTCATCTCTGGTGATGCTCTACCAGGCCTCTACTGCAATTGTCTTCAGTTGCTGCTTGTTTTTGGGGCATTTTCTCTTCAGTTTTGTCTTCAGCAAGTGAAATGCATGCTCAATCGGATTCAGGTCAGGTGATTGACTTGGCCATTGCATAACATTCCACTTCTTTCCCTTAAAAAACTCTTTGGTTGTTTTCCCAGTATGCTTCAGGTCATTGTCCATCTGCACTGTGAAGCGCCGTCCAATGAGTTCTGAAGCATTTGGCTGAATATGAGCAGATAATATTGCCCGAAACACTTCAGAATTCATCCTGCTGCTTTTGTCAGCAGTCACATCATCAATAAATACAAGAGAACCAGTTCCATTGGCAGCCATACATGCACACCCCATGACACTACCACCACCATGCTTCACTGATGAGGTGGTATGCTTTGGATCATGAGCAGTTCCTTTCCTTCTCCATACTCTTCTCTTCCCATCACTCTGGTACAAGTTGATCTTGGTCTCATCTGTCAATAGGATGTTGTTCCAGAACTGTGACGGCTTTTTTATGGTTGAATATGTTTTTATTAAGAAATAAAGAAATCTTGATACATATTGTAGTCCCATATAAACACAATAAGGGATAATCAGTGTGGACCTCATCATATACAAGACATTTCAGGTATCATGGTCGTTGCATAGATACATATAGATATACAGATGTATTAAAGGTGTATCAAGCTATATAAGTATATCAGCTGTCAGGAAGACCGTTACTGCTTGGAACATAACCAAACTGTGTTCAGGAAGATATCCAACAAGAAGACAGCAATCTAAGCATACATCATAAAAAGTCTTGTGGGGTTTGTTAGGGTCCCCCTCGCTCTGAGTCCCATATAGAGGACCAGGGGAAAGGGGAGGAAAACCTCCAGAGCGATGGCCCAAGTTTATAGCAATATTCTGTTCAACTTTACATGTTGAGGTGTATCACAGTTATTTGTCAAGACCAGATAAAGAGAGAGGGAGAAAGAAGAGAAAAAAAAAAAGAGAGAAAAAAAAGGGGGGAAAGATTAGATAGAGTGGCAAGGAGAACAAGCGAAATATAGAGAGAAAGCCTATAGATAGCAGCAAAAGAGGGGACAAGGAGGGTGGGAGGAAGGGGGGGGGGGTTCGACCAGTCTCATATGGAGTGAACTGGTAATCCATAGAACTGAAATAAGAATCTAAGCGTGTCTACCATAGGATGAAATCTTCACCTGATTGGAGCGGAGGGTTGTGTAAGTTGAAGTTTGAGTTTGTCAGACGTGGAATAATGAATCCAGACAGTCCATAATAGTTTGAATTTGTCCCATGTATCTTGTACTTGGGCTACCCGTTCGTCCATCAGCATGATTCCATTCACCTCTTCCACCCATTTAGAGTAGGAAGGGGTGGTGGAGATTTTCCAGTATTTTGATATAAGTTGCTTACCTGCTGTAAGGAAGAAACGTAATAGTCTAGATTTTTGTGTTTTGACTGAGCCTGGTAATATAGATAATAGAGCAATAGAGGGACTAGGAGTCAAAGGATCATTATATACTTCTGTATAGGTTTGAAATATCTGAGTCCAGAGAGGCTTTATGAGTGGACATTCCCACCAGATGTGCATGAAGGATCCCCTCCCTTGGTGACATCTCCAACACACATCTGTGCAGAAGGGAAAGATTCAGTGTAGAGAGGTAGGTACATAATACCATCTTGTTAGTACTTTGTAATTTTTCTCTTGGGCGTAACTGGATATCGACGATTTATGGGTGAACAGAAAAGACTTCTGCCACTCCACGTCCGATATCTCTCTCCCCAGTGACTCCGACCAAACCTTAGTATACACTGGCAGTTCAGGGTAAATATTGGACTGAATTATTCTATAGATCTCAGAGAGAGAGTGGCGTGGGACCTCGGATAATGTACATAAGTGTTCGTACATCCGAAGACTCCTATGAGCTTGTTTAGTAGCATGTAAGGTCCTACAGAATGATGCAAGATGGAATTTGGTGAGCCAGGGGAGTTTGTTGGATTCCCCTGAGTGACCTTCCAAAAATTCTCCGGTGGACTGGTGAACAAAATGTCGTGCTGTGGGCCAGGAGTTTCTATCGTACGCGGTGAAGGAAGGGGCCCCCATTCCTTCAGGGATTTCAGGGTGGTCAAATAGTGGAGACAGAGGACTAGGATCTGAGGATAAAATGTATTTGTCCCTTCTCTTATACCATAACTGTAAAGCGGAGATGGTCAAAGGAGATAATGTGTGGTATTGTCTGTAGGTGGTCACATGACCCCATAGGAGAGCACGTAGGTCCATGGGAGAGATATCCTGCTCCACTGTAACCGACAGCTTAGTAAGTGGTTGTGGAAACCATTCAAGAAGCCTAGAAAGTATAGTCGCCGAATGGTATATGTCAAAGTCAGGTAGGCCCAACCCCCCTCTCAATTTGGGTTGAGATAAAAGTTGATGTTTGAGTCTCGGATGTTTCCCTTGCCAAACGTAGTTAATTGTCAAGGTCCTAAGAGTGCGAAAAAACGCCATCGGGAGGGTGATAGGGAGAGTTTGAAACAAATAGAGGAATTTTGGTAAAATATCCATTTTTAAAACACTTATACGCCCGTACCAAGACAGGTTGGTGTCTGATCGGGATTCTAGTGATCACCGAATTTTGGTCAGAAGTGGGCTGTAGTTAAGAGAGTAAATATCGTGGTAATGAGGAGGTATTGCAGTACCTAAATATGTTATTGCTTTCTGTTTCCATTGAAATTGGAAGTTAGATTGAAGTAGCGAAAGCGTGTGTTGGGGGAGAGATATGTTAAGGGCTTCGGTCTTAGATAGATTAAGCTGGTAGTTACTGTGACACCCAAATCTGCGTATCTCTTGTAGTATGGTAGGTATACTGATCAGGGGTTGTGTGACATATAACAAAAGGTCATCTGCATATAGAGCAAGTTTGTTCTGGGTCGAAGCGGTGGATATACCATGAATTGACGGGTTCGCTCTCAAAGCTTGGGCTAAGTGTTCAATTATCAACGCGAATAGTAGGGGTGACAAAGGACACCCCTGCCGGGTACCATTCGCGATAGTCAGTGGGGGGGATTGGGTACCATTAACAAGGACTGCAGCTGTGGGTGACGAGTAGGCAGCCATAATGCGTTGGAGCATGATCGGGCCTAGACCAATTTGATCTAAAGTGTGTCGCAGAAATGGCCAACTAACCCGATCAAATGCCTTTTCCGCGTCACACGATAGAAGGCAAGCAGGTATATGACGTTTTTGGGCATAAGATATAAGATGAAGGGTTTTTGTGGTGTTGTCCCTGGCTTCACAGCCAGGGACAAACCCCACTTGATCCCCATGTATGAGGGAAGGTAATAAGGGTGATAATCGATTGGCCAGAATCTTGGTGTAAAGTTTAAGGTCTATGTTTAATAATGAGATGGGTCTATAGTTGCTACATAAAGACTGATCCTTTCCCGGTTTGGGAATAACAGCTATCTGAGCCCTTAGTAAGGAAGGAGGGGGGGGGGGTTTCAGCTGTAATAGAATTGAAGGCAGAGGCTAATAATGATGCAAGTTGAGGTGCAAAGGTTTTAAAGAAGCGGGCTGAAAATCCGTCTGGACACGGACTTTTCCCGTTCTTCAAAGTTTTGATTACTTGGAGGAAGTCTGAGGTGGTAAGGGGAGCTTCTAAAGCTTCCACTTCTGCTGGTGGTATGACGGGTAACGCTGTATCTTGGATGTATGTAAGCAAGTCTGTTTGACATAGTGAAGTAGAAGTGTTGTCTTGTGGCGGAGCAGTTTGTGGGAGATTATATAAGGCCTGATAATAAGAGCGAAATTCTTCCGCTATGTCCGTATTCTTGAAAATGTTACCCTTTGTTGGGGATTGTAAGAAGGGAATGGAAGCCCTAGTACCTCTTGGTTGAAGGGTGCGGGCAAGATGCTTGCCTGGTTTGTTGGCTTGGGAGTAATGTATAGCCCTGCCTTTATCCCTAGCTATTAGAGAGTGTTCTGAGAGGAGCCTCAAAAGATCTCTGCGAGCATTCGAAAGGTCAATGAGGGTTTCATTATCAAGAGTACGTTTATGTGTAGCCTCTAGTGCAGAGATCTTGGAGAAAAGAGCAGATATTTCGACTGATCTCATCTTTTTGAGTCTTGCACCTTGTTGTATGAGAGTACCTCTCAGAACGCATTTAAGAGCTTCCCATTTTACAAGTTGTGACGTATCGTCAGTAGCGTGATCAGATATGAAGTCCCTAATGGCCTGAGATGTGTTCTGGATACAGATTGAATCGCGTAATAAATTATCGTTCAGTCTCCATGTGTATCCGTGCCTACGAGGGGGCGGGGAACCCATGGAGAGGTGTACAGGCGCATGGTCAGACCATAACGTCATACCAATGGAGGCATTAGGTTGGGAATCCAGGAGAGTCTGGGAGATGAGAATATAATCTATTCTACTGTATGATGAGTGTGCAGGAGAATAGTAGGAGTAATCTCTGCCCGACGGGTTCAAAACCCGCCAGACATCTACTAAGGAAAGGTCTGCCAATATTGTACGTATCTTGGTCAGAGAGGCTGGGGAAAGAGAAGACTTACTGGTCGATGTGTCCAACCGGGGGATCAAGGCACAGTTCAAGTCACCGCCCATGAGGATGTTTGTGGTACCGAACTTCCGAAGTTTAGAAGTCACCAAGAGGAGGAATCCGAGCTGATCCTGGTTGGGGAAATAAACATTAACAATTGTATATATAGTTTGAGAGTATTTTATCTTTAAAAAAATAAATCTTCCTAATGGGTCAATCAGCGAATCCAGAATCTCTGGAGAAAAAGAGTGAGCTGACGGGTTAGTACTGTGGAACCAGGTCGGGTAATGCCCGAGAGGGAGTTTTGGAACCGTATCCGACCTGAAGTGGGTTTCCTGTAATAGTAGAATTTGTGTTCGCATTTTGTGGAAGTGGTGGAGAATTTGACTCCTTTTTTCTGGTGTATTGAATCCTCTACAATTAAGAGAGGAGATTTTCAGAAAGTGATTGTGGGCCATTTCAAGATCCTAAGATTTGAGGTAAGGATTAATACAAAATAGAGTAGTCGAACCCAGAGGAGAAGAAGAGGACTGCGGAGAGGGGAGGAGGTTAAGAGAGAAAAGAAAAAGCAGAACCAGCAAAGGTAGGGAGAGGGATAGCAAAGATGAGTACTTCCAATTAGGAGTTGTAGTAAAGAGGCCCGAGGGATTGCCTTGTGTATCCACCAGGCGGCGACCCTGCTCAGGATGAGGTAATGTGGTAGATGTAGACTGTGTGAGTGGTCACCTTTGTAAAGGAGAAACAGGAGCATGTCTCCTAGAGAACAGTAGGGGTAGAGTAAAAGAAAAACATGAGTAAGCATCAAAAAAGACCTTAAGGGTCTAATAAACCAATGAACTAAAGAAGTATCAACAGGGACCGCCATGGGTGCCAGGAACCCTAAGGTGGGGTACGTAACTGACACACAGGGTGTCCCGCACGGATCTACCATAACATCATAAAAAATTTTTGAACAAGTTTCATATATTATGACGGCATGGCCCACTGACCGAGCTAGCCATGATAAGGAAACTTGAACCATATTGTCTAACATAGCATAAGGAGCGGCCGTGGGCCAGGTTTAGCACAGTTCTTTCATTTGTAAAAAGAAAAAAAAAAAAAAAAAGAAATCAGCATTACAGTTTCCAGCAGGCAGTTCCATGAACTACAGTCAGAGGTTCCAGGGTGGTGGATCACAAAAATAACTCCAAACAGGGGAGTATTGTGCAAAGGTCTGTAGAATGGGAACATTCAATCTCAGCTCCACCAAGCCTGGTGGGTCAGGCTGACAAACAAGACCAGATTTGCAGTAAAACAATATAAATTCAGAACTGTAACCAACAATACAGGAATGAAAACAGGCAGTACTGTGGAAAACAGAAGCACCTAAAGGTGAGTCAAAGGGTTCCGATATGTGAACCTTGAATTATGAGTTTGTTGGTGATAAAATGAGTTCATCCCTCTGAAGCTTTAGACATTTTGGATCTGGATCTTTGCTTTTCCGGTCGTTCGTGGCTGCCAACCGTGATTAACAGGGAGGCCCGCATTGGGCACAGGTAGAGGCCAGTCTGGTATGCGTATTTGGGGTAGGGAAAATGTGCCCAGAAAATTAGGGAGGTCCCCTAAAGTGCGTAGCACCGCAGTTTTGCCTTCATGTGTTGTAGATAGTTGAAAGGGAAATCCCCAACGGTATTTAATCTGTGTGTCAGAGAGAGCTTTTGTTAGGGGCTTCAATGATCGTCTTAGATCAAGGGTCAGCTTGGACAGATCCGGGAGTAATAAGATTTGGGAGTCATTAAATTGAATCCGGTCTTGCTGCCTTGCAGCCTGCATTATTTCAGCTTTCACAGCAAAAAAATGGACCCTGCAGATGACATCTGGGGTAGAGCGGATCTGGATTTTGGGGGCCCAGGGCTCTATGCACTCTGTCCAGTTCCAGGGGTTCATCCTTCTGCTTCTGGAGGAGTTCATTAAAGATGGCTTTCACCGCAGAGGAGAGGTCTGCTGGTGGCACAGATTCTGGTAGACCCCGTATGTGAATATTATTTCTGCGGGCCCTGTTCTCTTGGTCGTCCTGGCATAGCATTAATTGTTGAATTTGTGCAGTGTGTTCATGTAGGATAGTTTCATGGCTGTTAACAGCTGCAATCGTGTCATCTACACTCTGTTCTATGTCTTCTATGCGCCCTGTGACATCCCTCCTGAGTTCAGATATTTCTTGTTTATATGCCGACTCCAGCCTCTGGACATAGGCTTCAAAGTCATGTCTTGTGGGCAGGGCCTTGATGTAGGCCTCCATGTCCCAGTGAGAACCCAAGCGTTGCGAGTCCGGGGAATGGCATCCAGATCTGAGGGAACCCTGTTCAGAGTCTGGGGGAGATCTAGCCCGGAGTCTGGTCTTAATCTGCGAGGTAGGAGGGGGGCTTCCCTGCTGGGAATGGCGCGTGCTGGAGCGAGCCGGCGCCATCTTTGAGGCAGAGGGGCCGCTGCGTAGCTGGTCTGAGCGGGCGAAGAATCTGCCTATTTCCCCGTTGTTTTGCTGTCTCGGGGTCTTGTGGGGGTCCCCCTTGCTTTTCCCCCCCATTACCATTCGTTGTGGCTGATTTCTGCTTGCGCTTGCCGTGCTAGAAGCCATCTAGGAGGTGATCCGTGTGGGAGCTGGGAGAAGTCGTGTCCGCTCACTCCATGCGTCAGGCCACGCCCCCCGTGACGGCTTTTTTAGATGTTGTTTGGCAAACTCTAATCTGGCCTTCCTGTTTTTGAGGCTCACCAATTGGTCTTGTGGTAAACCCTCTGTATTCACTCTGGTGAAGTCTTTTCTTGATTGTTGACTTTGACACACATATACCTACCTCCTGGAGAGTGTTCTTGATCTGGCCAACTGTTGTGAAGGGTGTTTTCTTCACCAAGGAAAGAATTCTTTGGTCATTCACCACAGTTGTTTTCCGTGGTCTTCTGGGTCTTTTGGTGTTGCTGAGCTCACCGGTGCGTTCTTTCTTTTTAACCACTTCACCTCTGGAAGAATTTCCCAGTTTAGGAGCAGAGCACTTTTTGCGATTCGGCACTGCGTCGCTTTAACTGACATTTGCGCGGTCGTGTGACGTTGTACCCAAACGAAATTTATGTCCTTTTTTCCCACAAATAGAGCTTTCTTTTGGTGGTATTTGATCACCTCTGCGTCATTTCTGATCACCGCTATAAACAAAAGAAGAGTGACCATTTTGCAAAAAAACCCAAATTTCTTACGTTTTGCTAAAATACAAATCCAAAAAAAAATATAAAAAAACATTTTTTTTCACCGATTTTGGCCGATTTATATTCTTCCTCATCGCAAAAAAAAAAAATCGCAATCGCCGTTTATTGATTGGTTTGCGCAAACGTTTATTTTTTATTTTTTACTAGTAATGGCGGCGTTCTGTGATTTCTAGCGGTACTGCGATATTGCAGCGGACATGTCGGACATTTTTGACGCTTTTTTGGGACCATTGACATTTATACAGCGATCAGAAATTTAAATGTCCACTGTGTAAATGTCATTGGCAGTGAAGGGGTTAACCTGCAGGGTGTAGTGAAGGGGTTAACTATGTTCCCTGGGTGTGTTCTAACTGTGGGAGGGGGGTTGGGCTACCATGGGCATGAGAGATCTAACTGATCCCAGTGACAGGGATCAGTAGATCACCCATGCCTGCACTGTCAGAATGGGGAACCGCCGTGTTTACATTGGCAGTTCCCCTTTCTTTGCCTGTGGCCGCTCATTGTGGCTCGCCGGTGGACATTGGGTCCTCCCGAGCCGCGGGCACACTCCTCAGGAGTGCGGCAGGCGCACACGTGCCCCCTAGCGGGCATTCACAGATCGCCGTCTTTTTACGGCGATTCGCGCACAGCGTCCACACTGCCGCCGTGAATACACGGCAGGCGGTGTGGAACTGGTTAAGGATGTTCCAAACAGTTGATTTGGCCACAGCTAATGTTTTTGCTATCTCTCTGATGGGTTTGTTTTGTTTTTTCAGCCTAATGATGGCTTGCTTCATTGATAGTGACAGCTCTTTGGATCTCATATTGAGAGTTGACAGCAACATATTCCAAATGCAAATAGCACACTTGAAATTAACTCTGGAACTTTTATCTGCTCCTTGTAAATGGGATAATGAGGTAATAGCACACACCTGGCCATGGAACAGCTGAGCAGCCAAATGTCCCATTACTTTTGGTCCCTTAAAAAGTGGGAGGCACATATACAAACTGTTGTAATTCCTACACCGTTCACCTGATTTGGATGTAAATACCCTCATATTAAAGCTGAAAGTCTGCAGTTAAAGCACATCTTGCGCGTTTCATTTCAAATTAATTGTGGTGGTGTATAGAGCCAAAAAGATTAAAATTGTGTAGATGTCCCAATATTTATGGACCTGACTGTAGTATACTTGGATTTTGCCAAAGCTTTTGACACAGTTCCCGACACATGGCTGATTTGTAAATTAAAGTCTACAGATAGAAAACTGGCTAAAAGACAAAATTTAGAGAATAGAAATAAATGATTTATACTCTAATTTGTCTAAGGTTATCAGTGGTGTACTTCACGGTTCAGTGTTAGGACCCTTACTTTTTAGCATATTTATAAATGATATCGGGCCTGGGATTTAAGTACCATTTCAGTGTTTGCAGATGACACCAAGCTATGCACTGGAATAACATCCTTACATCCAACTCACAATCCAACCCCAATGTACTGTTTAATTCGGCAACTACAGTATGTATGAGGTTTAATGTTGATAAATGTAAAGTTATACACTCGAGGCTAAAATCTTCATACATTCTAGCAGGAGAACAACTGGGGGAATCAATTGCGGAAAAAGATCTGGGTGTAGATCATAAACTTAAAAATAGTATGCAATGTCAAGCTGCAATTTACAAAGCAAGCACAATCCTTTTTTGTAATAACCACTTCAATACATGGTACTTTTACCCCCTTCCTGCCCAGGCCAATTATCAGTTTTTAGTGCTGTTGCCCTTTAAATGACAATTGTGCGGTCATGCAACACTGTACCCATATGAAATTTAAATACATTTTTTGAGACAGATAGAGCTTTCTTTTGGTGGTAATAAATCATCACTGGGTTTATATTTTTTGCTAAACGAAATGAAAAAAGACAGAAAATTTTGAAAAAACACCAATTTTTCTTTGTTTCTGTTATACAACTTTGAAAATAAGTAATTTTCCTTCTTCACTGATGTGCGTTGATGAGGCTGCACTGATGGGCACTGATCGGCTGCACTGATGGGCACTGATAGGCTCCACTGATGGGCACTGATGGGCACTCATTGGCACTGACGAGGCTACACTGATGGGCACTGATGATGTTGCACTGATGATGTTGCACTGATGGGCACTGATGAGGCAGCACTGATGGGCACTGATGAGGCTGCACTGATATAGCAGCTCTGATGGACACTGATAGGCGGCACTGACAGGCACTGATAGGAGACACTGATGGGCACTGATATGCTGCACTGATGGGCACTGATGGGGCTGCACTGATAATCAGGGTCATTAGCGCTTTACCCTGATCAGTGATGAGCTGTGTCCAAGGGACACAGCTCACCACCAATCTCTGCGATGCGGAGAAAGACAAAGAGATTTGCCGCTGTACAAATCATTAGCAAGACCTCATGTGGAATATGCAGTTCAGTTTTGGGCACAAGTTCTCAAAAAGGATATCGGAGAACTGGAGAAGGTGAAGAGAAAGGCAACCAAACTAATAAGAGGCATGGAGGAGCTCAGCTATGAGGAAAGATTATATCAACATGTATAATTATATAGGTGGTCCATATAGTAAATTTGGTGTACAGTTAGACCCCATACACACTAGATTTTCTGCAGATTTTTGTCTTCAGATTTACCAAAACCATATAATATGAGGTCAAACCTTAAGAGTTTCAATTTGTATGCAATCAGGCAGGTCCTTGTACTACATGTTTTTGGTAAATATAAAGACAAAAATCTGCAGAAAATCTAATAGTGTGTATGGGGTCTTATTCACGTTCAAGTCATTACAGAGGACAAGGGGCACATCTTACATCTGGAGAAAAAGAGATTTAACTAGTGTCTTTTTCTAACCTGACTACCTATGTAACTATGTAACTATGTATCCTTTGACCGCTGGGAAACCAAATGCTTAGACATCCAAATGCTTAGGTTGTCATCTACAGAGAAATGAAGTTGAAATCATCCAGTGAGGACAACTATTTACAGTAGGTGACAACTGCCTTAGAAAGGTTATTCCTTTCTTTGCAGAGATTTCCCCTTATTTCCCATTGCATTTCCATGAAGAATTGAAATCTCCCCAGTAGGCATAGGTAGTGAAGAAAGAAATAGAGATTCTATCCTCTTCTTTGAATGAGCTCTAGCTTATGCAGATCAGTTCTGTCACCCCTGAAGCATTTATTTTGATCTGTTATATATTTCCACGTCTATGGGGTTGATTTACTAAAGCTTGAAAGTGCAAAATTTGGTGCAACTCCACACAGAAACCAATCAGCTTCCAGGTTTTATTGTTAAAGCTTGATTGAACAAGATGAGGTTAGAAGCTGATTGGCTAGCATGCAAAGTTGCACCAGTTTTTGCACTCTCCAGCTTTAGTAAATCAACCCCTATGTGTCTAGTTTTGCTGTCCTATCAAATTCATGTGACCAGCCTCTCTCCCAATCACTGAGTTCTCTCTGCTGAATTAGGCAGAGGGAACTCCATAGGACACACCAGGCTCCAAGATGTGGCCTGCATTTTGTGAATAAATCATAAAATGCAGACAGCTTATATGAGGGGGTGATTCACCATTGTATGGAGGTTCTCTACCCATACTCCACACTGCGACTGGCAACTTGTCTCCTTCTATTCCAGTACTTAAGAGTCAGAAACTTACCACTTACCACAGGGTTCAACAGCTACTTTCAGACACTTAAAGCCAGAGCGTTCAATCATAGCTGCCCATACTTCTGCTGGCAGGGGCTATATTCTTTTTCCAAATTCACTTTCCAGAGACACACAGAAGTTTCCAATCTTCCAGATCAATACTACTGAAAAGGGATTGACTGCACAAGTTTACACTCAGTCCTTCATTGAGTGGACCTAACAGTCTCTAGTAACATCACCTGGCTCCGTAATTTGAAAGAAAATTCAACTCTTCCCCTATCCAGGGAAGCTGAGTGACAAAGAATTCATATAGAAACAACCAGGGTGGAACCATCCCATGCTCTTTGGAGAGTTGTAGAGTATATTGTAACAAAAAGTAAGGGAGTGGCTATGCTCCGCTCTCGTCCCACTAGATAAAAAGCTGCCTAGGAATGAGGGATCTGGCTGCTGCTTCCACTGATTGTGTATTGCACAATATAAACAGAAGAACGTGATAAAATTGTGGATGCGCTGCCACTAAATAACTAAAGTTTTTTTTGGCGTACTAAACATAATCTGAATAGATGTGAAAATAAAAAATATTAATAAATAACTGTAGTGATACTTGCTGCTATAGCACATATGCATATTCTCATTCTGTGATGGAAATGAATACATAAACACATACATGTAAAATAACCGTGAAAAACCCAACAAAATATATGAAAGTGAATAGATAAAAAATCCTTCAGAAAGATGTCCTTCAACAAACAAAGTGCTAAGTGCTAAAAGTGCATATGAAACTTATTTGTGTATAAAATCCACTTCAAGAATTAAACACTTCAATGATTTAAAGGTGAGAAAAAAAGAATAATACATAAATATAATAACAGTCCATTAAAGGTGGTACAAATCTACTGCAATTCTTCTTTTCAAAACCAGCAGAATCCTTCCCACACTGTGCAATAAAGTACGTTAATGTGCAACGTGCTGCCTCCACCAGGTGGATTGGAGGCTCACCTCAGCCAGTGACCCCACTGGGCCTAGTCGCGTATAGGTAACAATTTCTCCACTCCCAAATGAGTCTGTCTCCGTTAAGGATGGTATTCCCAAAACGCAGACAACTCCGGGTCTGATCACATATATGGCTCAGTAATGTGAAACCACTTAATATTGGATACTCCTATAAGGCTGGATCAATGACAGCAATCCTCCACAACTCCAGGGATACATGTATAAAAGAGTGCTTTCATGGTGCAGTACGTTCAGCAATATGCAAACAAAACCATGCTACCCCTTGAATAATACTCACATTTTATTGTAAAAGTAACAGCATAAAAGACATAGGTAAAAAGCAGATTCTCACATGTGAGCACAGGATACCACCATCAGGCTACGTCTGACGCGTTTCGTCATAGAGACGTCATCGGAAGGCCATCTCCGATGATGTCTCTATGACGAAACGCGCCAGTCGGAGCCAGAGAGCATCACAAGCACGTCCGGTAGGTCGTTCATTGGAGCGCACGGAACTTCCGGCTTCTCGATCTGACTTCTCTCATCTGAAATGTGAGTTTATGCTACCTGTTTGGGTACACCTGCCTATGCTATTTTGCACATGAGAGTATTTTGTGTTTCACATGCCCACGTCCCTGAGCGCTCGTTTGCAAGCAACAAGACCCTGAGCAGACGGGAGCAACGATCGGGGAACCCAACTTTACAGCACGTACAGAGGATTGCACGGTCGGTGAGTAGGGAGTGAAGGAGGGGAGCATGTCTGCACTTGATTTGGTTGCTCCACCTCTCACCCCCACCACTTGTTGAACTTTCTCTGCTTTTTGGGGACTGTTTGGTTGATATGTTGCCCATTAATCTCTTATAGATGGGATAGTATTTAATAGTCAGCTGGGAGCTATAGCAACCATTTGTGATAGGTACTGTGCACCAATTATAACTATATTTGTTTTTTTTATTATCATATGTCACGCCAGTCACTTTATAATATAGAGATTTCTTGGGGATATTATTTTTATTCTTATTTTTGGGCTATCACACTATATATTTATATGTTACAGTGAATACTTACCATTCTTGATATTTTTATTGCACCAGAATTCCAAATATGTGATTTCACAGCATTTTTTACACACCCACCACTATCTGCTTTCCATTTAAAGAAGAGTACTCAATCTAGTTTAACTTATTCCATAATACCGCCTCCTTCAGGTGGCAGCGCCCTACCCACAAACTTCCTTTCTTTTTCTTTATCCCTGAGGACATCCCTTAGGTTACGTGGGGGCAGCAGCCTCTTCTTTTCCGATTTTTTTCTTCACTATAGCAGCGCCTTACCACATTTTTTTCACACTTATTCCTCATCTGGAGGAAACAAGCCGGACGGGTGTCATGAGATGGAATTTATAGATAACCATATGAGATTTAGTGTAACCTGTTCATAATTAGGCTAATAAGTGCCTGCGCAGTAATCATTGCAAATCGCAAAGTCTGCGCATGTGCAATAGCGGCCGATACGGCCATATTGTTGTAGCCTATAGTTGGTAATAGTGGGATAGATGGTTAAGCATGTGTACTTGGAGTCCTTTGCGGTATGAGTCATGGCTCTATTGGGAGAATACTCCCCGGCCACTTGGGTACATGTGAATGCGACTCAATTATATTACCAACTATAGGCTACAACAATATGGCCATAACGACCGCTATTGCACATGCACGGACTTCGCAATATGCAATGATTACTGCGCAGACGCTTATTAGCCTAATTATGAACAGGTTACACTAAATCTCATATGATTATCTATAAATTCCACCCCATGACACCCGCCCAGCTTGTTTCCTCCAGACGAAGCCACGTTGGCAAGTGGTGTAACATGTAGAGATGTAGCCTGGCGGTGGTAACCTGTGTTCACATGTGAGAAGCTGTTTTTACCTATGTCTTTTATGCTGTTATTTTTACAATAAAATGTGAGTATTATTTCAAGGGCTACCATGGTTTTGTTTGCATATTGCTGAACGTACTGCACCATGAAAGCACTCTTTTTACATGTATCCCGGGAGTTGTGGAGGATTGCTGTCATTGATCCAGCCTTATAAGAATATCCATTATTAAGTGGTTTCACATTACTGAGCCATATATGTGATCAGACCCGGTGTGGTCTGCGTTTTAGGAGTACCATCCTTAAAGGAGACAGACTCATTTGGGAGTTGAGGAATTGTTACCTATACCCGACTAGGTGATTTTAAGTTATTTCCCTATCCACATTTGTTTGCAGGGCACTTGCCCTACTCTTACCCCCATTTTTCTTCCTTTTGCAGCCCTCTAGCCCTTTCCAGGACTTTTTTACAGCCATTTTTGTGCACAAAAGTTCGGGTCACCATTGACTTCAATCGGGTTCAGGGTTAAGTTTGGGTCAAGTTCGGTGCCGAACCCGAACTTTTTCGCGAAGTTCGGCCGAACCCGCCGAACCCGAACATCCAGGTGTTCGCTCAACTCTATTGAAGTCACATATCATTAAGCTGTGATTCATCACAGCTGATCACATGACAGAAGCTATTTACCTAGATCGGAGATGTGGTGTGTCAGACTGACACACCACCGATCACTGAGTTGCATGGCCCCCTGAGCGTGCACTGGCTTGTTATCCTGCTGGGCATCATATGACGCCCAGTCAGGATAACAGAACCACTTCCCAGACGTCATTCTGCATAAGGTGGTAAGGAAGTGGTTAAATGATATGCAGGCAGCTTTCTCACTCTCACTCTTTGTAACTCTCAATTGGTATGAGCTATTATTTATCATTCCAGCAAGTGAGCCTACCCTCCCTTGCACACACCGCCCCCCGTGCTTGGACTTTGAGCTGAAGCCCCTGGTCTTTTTCCCACCTAGCAATGCGCCTGGGTACTACACTGGCCTTATGCCAATCCAGTGGTACCATGCCAGTCACTACAGAGTCTCTAAACATTTGAAACAATGTCTTACATATGTAGCACTCTCCTTGACCTCCAGAGACCTGGTGGTGACCCCCAGAGACAGGGAGGGCTGACATTCCTCCTCAGGGTGCAGGTTACTAGGCATGATGGGTGTTGTGCATAGTGGAAAGATGGGCACCAGTCACTTTTAAAAATAAACAAGGAGAAGTTTATTTATCTTAACAGGAAAATGTGGGAGAGAGGGGAAGGTCTGAGGACACCCTTAGGAAAATGCAATGGCAATTTAGCAGACCTGTAGACTCCTTAGACAAAAATGCAGAACAAGGCAGACAGCAATACAGAAAAAGTGCCTTTAAGCTGACCTCAGCAATCTGTATTCTATAGGAACAGCTGTCTCCTGTAGCAATAACTTAACTTACAGTATCCAACTGAATTTCCTCAAATGAGTTCTCTCCTAAAGCTTTCCCAGCCACTTCATAGTCCCCAGCTTATGAAGAGTCTCCTCTGGGGGGGGCGTGGCTACCGCGCTGCTAAATGGCCACCTGAGACAAGAGCTCCACTCCAGCAATGGGAATCCTCCGCAATTGAGGTGAGATACAGACCCATCACTGCCACCAGCTTCCTCCTAAACACCTTCACAACCCTCGGGTATGGCCTGGAAATGGCACACGTCTAACCCGCTGAAGAAAATGTCACATTTCTTCCCACTGGGGGTGCGGGAGAAGGCCCAAATTGGCGCCGGCGGGCGCTAGCTGACTGTCCCTTGCCTCCTCTCTGGGGACTGAATTGCGACCTAACTTCCAGCGGGGATCGCCTAATATCCCCAATTCCACCTCAGGCAGTCCTACAAAGTCCAGGCCCTGGATGGACACAAACTGCTCTCCTGTTGAAACTGCCAGAGACAGCTCACTCTGGATGACACCAGGGAGTTTATAGATCCTATCAGTTCCTTTCCCACTAAAATCCAACACATTCTTGATACAACTATGAAGGTTGCAGCTGCCTTCATACAGATATGATGGCCTGTTTACAGAACTTTAAAATTGAATTGGGCGCAATGCGTGAAAGGATGGAGCATGTGGAGGAAAAGATGGGCTAATTTGCCTCTTCGCATAACTCCCTTATTGACCCACACAACGACCAAAGAGATGAAGTGTTCTGGCTTAAAGCCAAAGTAGCAGATTTAGAGGATAGAAATAGTGTGAAAATCCGTGGTGTCCCTAAAACTATCACTCCTGCTCAGTTGCGAGAGTATGCCTGTGAACTTATGAAGGAATATCTCCCCTTCACTTCAGACACTGAGCTCTTGATAGATAGATTTAATTGCCTACCTAAGCCTTCTTTCCTTGTTGATAACAGTCCTAGTGATGTACTAATGTGATTGCATTTCTACCACGTCAAAGATGAATTCATGCTCGCATTCCGCAAAAACTCACATCCTCCAGCCAAATATGCATCCATTCAAATTTTCCACAGATCTGTCTCAATACACCATGCAAAAATGCAAAACCCTGCTACCAGTAACCAAGGCTCTGCGGAACCATGACATTCTTTATTGCTGGGGCTACCCCACCAAACTTTCCAGAGACACACAAACATTTCCAATCTTCTGGATCAATACTACAGAAAAGGGATTTACTGTACTAGTTTACACTACTTTACAGTCCTTCATTGGGTGGGCCTAATAGTCTCTAGTAACATCACCTGGCTCCATAATTTGAAAGAAAACTGAACTCTTCCCCTGTCTAGGAAAACTGAGTGACAAAGAATTCATATAGAGACAACCAGGGGGGAACCATCCCTTGACTGTGCTGCATGCTCTTTGGAGAGTTGCAGAGTATATTGTAAATGATCCTCGTAATTATGCTGAAACAAGACACCAGCCCATTGAGTTAGAAAAAAAAGTAAATATCCTTATAAATCATGGTGCAAATTGCTTCAGTAGAGAAAATATCCTTGGCAAAATGTCAACAGCTGAAAAAAAGAGGACTAAAGCCACCAAAACCATGCTTAGCCTTATGAAGGGAAGCAGTAATAACACCTATTGCCCACCAGTTAGCCGCTGACTTACTAAAAATTAATTAGTGTGATCCAAGTAACTCAAATTGGCATCAGAATAAAGGTTAAGAAAAACCCAAAAGGACGTTACACATTGGACCAAACAGCATAAACTAACAAAGCTTTATTGAAAAAAATTCAGTAATAGTGATACACAAATTTGGGAGCCCAAAAAAACACATACCTCCACCACACTAACATAAAAACAACGTTGCCTTTTCACCACTGCAGCTGCTCACTCAGTGCACTCATGCATAAACACTTCATATCAAGTACCCACTATAGAGGATGGAGAAAAGAGGCCTATTATGAGCTGCCTGACAGCTGGAACATAACGCAGGTGAGGATCCATCTATCGTAAGTACTACTGGCCTGATCACCTTCACTCCTATGTCAGGCAGTCTCTACTGAGGTCTCATGTAAGTCACTGGGGACGACTCATGTGGTGACGTTTCAGTCCACTATCATCAGCCATAAATACGGATAGTAGGAAATTCCCAGGTGAACTCTCCACTCAAACCGAATGGTGGATATAATGTTAAATCAGATGGAGTATAAACTTTTCCAATATGTATAATAAGAGCATAAGATGGCCAATGTCACTTCAGCTCCTCAAACAACACAATAGGGAGGCAATCAAATGTATACAGCAAGCCTGGATCATTGCACTCTCACAGCTTACATGTAAAGAGAGGATGCCAGTGGCGGCTGGTGAGTTTTTTTGGGGGGGCGGCAAACAATCCACTCACTGCCACCCCACCCCCCATCACCAACAGCACTGGGACCTCCACCCGTTCAGCCGGCCGGGTCTTGGGTGTTCACGGATGACATCCCCTATCAGTCAGTCAGTAAGTCAGGGGCAGCACTTACCCCATATCGGGCAGTGGCGTCAGTGGATTCTCTCCAGGCTGCAGGCGGGTCTTGGTTCCCCAGTATCTCCTTCCCTCCTCCTCCTCTGCCAATTGGATCACATCTCCTTTTGGCCAATTGGGTGAAAGGTGTCACGAGCCACTTCCTGATTGGCCGGGAGGAGAATCAGTGTGAAAATAGCGAATGTTCATTCGCTATTGTCACACAACTAGGTGGCCTTTGGTTCTAATCACGTGCTTCAAAAAAACAACATTGGAGTCCACAGTCAGGCACCCTGTATGTGGATCAGGGGGCCGGACATATAGATGGGGGGTGGCACCCCTGCTCCCCTAATGGATGGGCCACCACTGGAGGACGCCATGGTGAACTGTGTGTAAGGGGGTCAGACCTGCAGCTTACCCAGATCAGTGGATCCTGTTGTCTCCCCTCATATTCAGCTGGGGAATGCCAACTTGCACTATACCTCCACAGCTTATGTGATGGTTAGTTTATGCTGCTTGGTCCAATGTGTAATGTCCTTTTTGGTTTTTCTTTACCCTATTCTTTTTTTTGTGAGGAAAAAATATCCTTCCTGACCCAGTTTGTAAGCAATATATTGGGTCAGCTAGACTATATTTATAGCTCTTAGTGGGAAGAACCCTTCCCTTATAGAGAGGCCAAATCTCCTTTGCTTCAACCAAAAAGAGTGTCCTTCCGTCTTTTGCTGTGACCTTAAAGTAAAATATGTCTCACTAAGTCTATTATATAGACCATTTAGGTATTTAAAAGTGATCATATTACCTCTTCATCATTTTTTTTGCAAGTGATCATACATTTAATACAGTAAAGACCCATACACGTGGTACAACAACGATCGTACAACAGCTTGTTGTACGATCATCCGACCGTTAGTATGCGTGAGTAGAACAGCCGACGTGCGATGGTCGTAAAACAGAAGTTGGATGAGCAGACTAAAAAACTTTGGTTGTACAACAAGTGGTTGTATGACTGTTGACTCGTGTGTACAGAGAAGTTGGGCCAACAAAGCTGTACGTGCAAAACACGCATGCTCATAAGTCAGGATGCCCGGAAGTTCCCATTCATATAAACCTATGTTCCTAATTCACAAATCACTTTCACCTGACCTTCCTCTTTATACACTCGTAGCACGTCACCACGTTAGGCTTGGTCGTATGATTGCTTAGTGCATGTCAGTACGCGAGACACAACAACCAACAAATGATTTTGGACGTTCGATCATACGACCGTCGCACCGTGTGTATGAGGCTTTAATCATTCACAATAGGTCAGCTCCTGTTATGCCCTTTATTCATTTATTTGTCCATTTCTGAACTTTTTTTGGTTGTACACCTTTTTGTAAACTTGTGCATCAAATCTAAACTTTAGAGTAGTTATTATGTCTTTCTAATATTAGCTTATGTTTGTTGGGGGGCTTAGAAATATTGAAATTGTTAAATAAAGTTTTGTCCAAAAAGGATAAATATTGTTCTGTGGCTAGGGATCATCATTTTTTTCTTTCAATTATTTTCGTTGAAGAGGTAATCATTTGCACCAAATATTTTTACTAAAAAGCAGGTGTGGCTTTTTAGGTATTAGATATTTAAAAGTGATCATATTACCTCTTTGTCATTTTTTGGAAGTGATCACACATTTAATTCAGTTAATCACTCATCATAGGTCAGCTCCTTTTATGCCCTTTATTCATTTATTTGTCCATTTCTGAACTTTTTCTGGTTGTACATATTTTTGTAAACTGACGTACCAAATCTAAACTGTATAGTAGTTATTATTTCTGCCTAATATTAGTTTATGTTTGTTGGGGGCTTAGAGATATTAAAATGGTGAAATGAAGTATTGTCCAAAAAGAATAAATATTGTTCTGTGGCTAGGGATCATCATTTTTCTCTTTCACTTATTTTCGTCAAAGAGGTAATCATTTGCACCAAATCATTTTACTAAAAAAAAAGTGTGGCTTGTGTATTAATTTAGCTCCCTGGTGCTTTATCCGTTGTGATTAAAACATTATATATAGTCATAGAGAAAGGAAACCGATGAAAGCATAAATGTATTCGCTGCTCTCCCTATGAATTATTATCATTAATTCTGGAGTGTGTTTTTTAATTCACAGTGATATACAGCAGGCTCTTGAAAGATGAATAGAGGTAATCCTTCTGAGGTTGGAAAACAGGTTGCTTGCTTCTATTCTTTCTCATATCTTTGTCATTATGTATAGCCAAAATTATATAAATTATTATTTTAACCCTTCTCCCCAAAATGATCAAAATATAAATATTAATTTAAATATATAAATAAATAAAGTATTGGAAGACACTTTAAAAGAACACAATGAAAATGCCTAACATTATAATTTAAAATAAATAATGGGTAACATAATGTGCAACCAACTAATAGTATCACTAGAACAAACAGTGAGATAAAATGCACAGGTGATTTTGTTATTATTAAAATACATTTTGCAGTAAGTAAGTGTTACCTGAAATTAATATACTTTAAGTTTAAATATCTAACAAGAGCTTATGCACTTGAATGGCAGATCAACACAATAACAGGAATGTATTGGTATATAATAAAAGGAACTTAATATAGCAAACCAGCAATGAATTCCTATGCAGAGAAATTATAAAAGTGGATGTAAACCCGATTCATAAAAATTTGAACTGGGCACATATATCTGCAGTGATTTCATATCTCTCTTCAAAGCATTAGGTCCTGTGGCTTTCTCCTGCTCCATTCTTCTGTAATCAGCATGATAACATCTGACAAGCTCTACGGCAACTGTGATAGAACCAGCCTGAATTTTGTGTAGAGGGAGGCTGCTATAAATAGATTAGCAGAGAGCTGATCTATTCACAGGACAGCTCTGCAAGTCTCTGCCTATGTGGAGGGGGGAGGGGGGTATGTGCCTTTCCTCCAATCAACTACCTTGACTGTATGCCCAGACTTCACTTCCAGTGCTGAACAGAAAGAGAAAATCTCTAACATGATCTGAACTTTCTAAACAATATAGAAAGGGGAAAACAGCAGATATGCAAGTGAAACGTATGTATGGAGATTTGTTTCATCCCTGTGTATCATGTGAGGCTATTCACTTCACTGGGTATATGTGAGGGTTTACATCCACTTTAAGCATGATTTAATATGTATTAAACAATACAGTCACAGTATTAAATACATAGACAATGAGCTAGACAAGACATAGGACAATCATATATTTGTGCCAGAGATGTATCCAATAATGATCATTGAACTGTGCATGAGGGGCCCCATTCTGGTGTTCTGGAGGTCTAAAAACACCTGCTATTGTTTCCCCTCAATTGTCTACAAGATACAGAGATATACAATATAATACTGACATAAAAGCACACACATAGGTTGGACTTGATGAACTTGTGCCTTTTTTCAACCTCACAAACTATGTAACTATGTAACTATGTCTAGACCTTTATAGAACTAGCTTCTATAGACTTGGGCTAGCCATAGATTATGCAATTTTCTTTTCTTCCCTCATGGGCTGAAGGAAAGAAATTGCTTGATTCCCCCATCAACACAGTCAGTGTTGCGGACAGCACAGGAGGGGGACTGCCAGAGGAGAAGGAAGATGATTTTTCCATGTAACATCATTGCACAGAGCAGGTAAGTAGAAATGGCTTTTTAGTATCATTTTAAACTTTCATTTCATAGTGATAAAGATGACCGCATATTTTTCTGTGTGACAGTTTTCAGCCATCTTTATTGGCAAGTGCAGGAGGACATCCCATACGCAGGAGCCAGTCACCTCGGCATACAGAGATTAGGCGAGTGCTGTAAGCTGAGCTGCTCATGCCTAGCTCACTTAACATTGCTGGAGAATACAGTGCGCAGCCAGGTATGTGCATTTTATAACAGAAGAGGCATTGCATGTCTCTTCTTCAATAAAAAGCCTGCCTGTTTGCTACAGCAGAACATTAAAATATTCCATAGTTGTGAGTTGGTACATTTATGAGCATTTAAGAGATTGTGGTTATTTATTTAAGGCAACAAGGAATAAAAAAAGTCCATATTTTTTATACATAGTATACATAGTCAATATTGAGATTTACATAGTTAACATTTATTTGTAAAACCACTGTGTATTATAAACAATTGCATTTTTTAAATAAATTATTTGGTTTCTCCTTATTTAATCATTTGCTGTAACTCAGTGCTGCTAATTTCTTGCAGCCTCAACTACCCTACATCTACATGCACTCCCACGCTGACTGCCTGACATTTCTCTTGTATGTTTTTTTTATGGTGACAACAGTGGACAACGTTAGCATATTGCATGGTGGGATTCTAACTGGTAGTATCCATGGGCGACAATGCAGAAGCAGTTAGGAGAATGGTACAGAACATTCTTTGTCAATTTTCCTATCGCACTCCTTCCTGGCAAGTAGGCTCTTATATCGGTGGGTGCTGTAACAAAAACCAGCTGGGTCCTGGAAATATCATGCAAGTGTACATATTTGTCAGCACACCGTGGATCCTTGTCCAAAGATTTCTTTATTGAAGAGATCACATCACAGAAAAGTGCAACGTTTCGGAGTCGTGCAGGGCCCCTTCGTCAGGCATGTGATAGAGAACATTTTCACCCTGTAAGGGGAAGTGTCTGAACACAGACCTTCATTGCAGGATCACCAGGTATTATTCAATGGTAGTGATGAGCTGAATGTACCTTGGTGAACAATACTAAAGTTTGGGTGCTGAATCTAAGCCCTATTGATATCAATGGGAGCCAAATGATAAAAACAGCAATGGCAAATGTATAGGCGAAAAAGCAAGGGATTGTCAAACAAGTGGCACAGGGGGAGGGGGTGCTGGACAATGCCCTGGGGAACATGTACCAAGGCAAAACTTTTTTTTTTTACATTTCCACTTCAAATGCCAATTTGAGGGCCAACCCTGACATAAATTGAAATTATTTTAATTTTAGCCATGTTAAGCTTAAAATCAGAAAAAGTCCACAACTCTAAAACCAGTCTAAAGAAATTTCAATGAAATTCTGAGGATTCTTAATTTAAATAACATAACATCTACAAACAACAATAATTTAGCAAAATATCTTCAAATTTAAGACAACCTTGTAATGTTACAACCCATGGCTTTACTGCAATATTAAAGAAAGTTATGTCTAGTATCTCTGTATAGTATATTTTATTTGACTTTGCTTCAGATGAAAACAAATCTGGCTTGAGTTAAGATAGTCTTGACATTGATAACAAAATTACACTATTTCCATGATGAGTAAAATATATTTTACCTAAAGCAGAGCAGACAAGCAGCATTGTGTCCTATAGCAGTACAGGAGTCAGTTATAGGAACCACTGAAAGCAGTGTTGATTTTTGAAGAGCCTTCAGGGGAGGATTTATCTTCAGCAAAGCAATGGTACAAGCAATAGGAGCAATAATCAACTAACATTTTCTTTATAGGAAATTATTATGACCACGCTTTGAGTTTTGAGGTAGAGTTCTTTTAAACTCTGCAAAAAATGACCACTTTAGGAGCATCGTCTTGAGAGATCTAAGATCTTCCACTTTTCAAGAATGTCACTGGAAAGCCTTGTGATGTCACTGAGGGTGGAAGCCATGATGTCAGGTAAGCATGCCAACTCAATTTTCTTTTATGTATTTTGTCGTAATGTTTACTGCCATGCAGTTACATGGTGGAGGTTTAATTTGGATGTCCACTTTAAAGAGACCGGGTAGGCATAGGGTCACTTGTAAATAAAAGTACACGTACACCCATTAAATGAAGAGGCTGTTTATTTACCCTTCTGGTGTCTTGAAATGTCACCTCTTTGCTGCTCCCCAAGTGCTTCCACACTTTGAGGTATGTGTCAGTATGCCTTATGATATGGCTCTTCCTGGAGGCTCAAATGTACAAGGCATATGAATCAGTGGGTGGGGGCACTGTACATAACTGAGAAAACAGTTAATTTAATCTCTCTGACTGGTGAAATACTTTCAGTGGAGTGGCAAAGTAATGGTCTTTCATCAAATGAGCTGGTGGATTGGTACATTTACTCCCTCTTCTTTAATAGGTATGCATTCTTGTACAAGTGGCCTTGTACTGGCAGGGTCCCTTTAACCTATACAGGGAGTGCAGAATTATTAGGCAAGTTGTATTTTTGAGGAATAATTTTATTATTGAACAACAACCATGTTCTCAATGATTCCAAAAACTCATTAATATCAAAATGGATAATTTCTTCTCCCTCATTTACATGGTTAGGTGGTCGAGTAAACTACTTTCTGGTAATGAAACGGTGAGGTGACTTTCATAAAGTGGTCAGTCTCTCTAATTTAATTGACAAAAGAGTCAATACATGTCACGGGGGTGGGTGACTAAGTATACGGAACATGTAAACTCGGAGGTCCTTCTCGGTATAGTATTCCGTATGACTGTGTATGGAGTTT
Organism: Glandirana rugosa; assembly: GCA_018402905.1. NCBI lineage: Eukaryota > Metazoa > Chordata > Amphibia > Anura > Ranidae > Glandirana > Glandirana rugosa. Next base: position 319,039 of record BLSH010552918.1, on the reverse strand, counting down.
CACACCTTCGTGAACCCCTCGTCGTTTCTCCACTGTAAAGTTCTGTGGTCTTCCCATTTATTTGTCGGAGAAGTAAATTACCCACATGCACATGAAAATAAATGTTCACTGGGATACGGATGGGCCAGAGAAATTTCACCTGTAGGTTTAATTTG
>BLSH010552918.1:281737-306128 GCA_018402905.1 Glandirana rugosa | reverse complement strand
CAATCAACATTTAGATTCTCTCTCACATCAGATTCTCTCCCGTACTTAGGAATTCATCTTACCCCAGACTGGAATGACATACCTTCAAAAAATTACTTACCAATGATCAATAAACTTAAGGACACACTGAAAACCTGGAAAACCTTCCATATTTCATTTCTTGGTAAAATCAATGCAGTGAAAATGATAATACGCCCCAAAATATTATACCTGTTCAGAGCCCTTCCTGTCCGAATAAATAAAGCAGTCATAACAAAATTCCAATCATATATTAATAAATTAATTTGGTCTGATAAACATCCACGCTTATCAAAAAAGGTTCTGTACACTCCACAAACCAAGGGGGGACTGGGTCTTCCAGACCTTTGGACATACTACTTATCTGCTAGATGGGCACAAATTGCACAATGGCATATCTGTAATTCCAGTATCCCCTGGATTCACTTCGAAAAAAATGCTATTACACCATTTTCTCTATCCGGCCTTTTATGGGGGAATAAGGTTCAACCTAAACTTTTAAAAAACAAAAACCTTTTAGCTTTTCAATCCTACCAATTATGGAACCTCTATCATAAACACTATGATCTCGTCTCCCCATCCACTCCATTCGCTAACTTTATAGGCGACCCCAACTTTAGCTCATGTTCCTCAAATTATGAGGAATACTCATGGTGGACAACCAATAACCTCACTCAGTTATCAAAGTTTATAGAGAACTCCAATTTTATTTCCTTCTCCTCGCTCAAGACCAAATATCAGATCCCTAACGAAGAGCTCAGAAGATACATCCAAATTAGACACTTTTACAACACATATTTTGATACCACCAATAACTCTCCATACTCATTCTTTGAAAAAATTTGCCTGAACTACCCAAGAAAAAAGGGACTGATCTCAGAAATATATATCCACCTCACTTCTTCTTATGCTATAGAACAATTTAATTACATGTGTAAATGGGAATTTGAATGTAATATTTCACTCTCATTAGATGAATGGGAAGAATCCCTCATAAACATGCGTAAATGTACAAAATCGATCACAATTCGAGAAACAGCAATTAAAGTGTTTACAAGATGGTATTATACCCCAACAAAACTTCATATTATGTTCCCCACTATTTCACCATGCTGTTTTAGAGAGTGTAATAATGCTGGTTCATTCTCCCACATATTCTGGGATTGCCCAAAAATTTTGCATCTCTGGAACCGCCTAGAAAAGTTTGCTTCTAAAATCTCAGGAATGGAAATTCAGCTGAAGCTCACTAATTGTATCCTATTCTCACAAATCCTAGGATTAACTGTAAATCACCAAAGCCTAATACATTCTATTTGTGTCTCCATTCACTGGCTAATAGCAATCAATTGGAATTCCTCAGATGCTCCCTTCCCCCAATTGCGCGAAAGAATAAACAGTATGGTGAATGTGGAAAGAATTTTTCACACCTTATATAATACTATGCATATATTTAACAGTAAATGGGATCCTTGGTTCTCCTCTTCAAACAATTTTTTTTTATTAGATTTAACCCCCACGCTCATATATTTTATTGTAATGCTTGCCTATTGTCCACAATGATAACTTGAATGTAACTGTGTATATATAATATACCACAGAATGTAGAACAATTAGTAATTGGATTTATATTGCTGCCATTTTCTCATGTACTACCTCAGAATCTTGATCTTTGTACCTCCCTTTCGTTTGTACCAAATAAAAGTTTGTAAACAAAAAAAAAAAATAAAACCATCTCATCATAGCGCTACAGGGAGAGGTTCCTGCTGCTCCTGTGAGTGACAGATTATTCTTCTAAAATCATCTCATACTGCTAGAGGGAGAGGTTCCTGCTGCTCCTGTGAGGGACAGATTATTTTTTTAAATCATCTCATCATAATGCTACAGGGAGAGGTTCCTGCTGCTGCTGTGAGGGACAGATTATTGTTCTAAAATCATCTCATACTGCTATAGTGAGAGGTTCCTGCTGCTCCTGTGATGGATAGATTATTGTTCTAAAACCATCTCTTACTGCTAGAGGGAGAGATTCCTGCTGCTGCTGTGAGGGACAGATTATTGTTCTAAAATCATCTCATACTGCTAGAGGGAGAGGTCCCTGCTGCTGCTGTGAGGGACAGATTATTGTTCTAAAATCATCTCATCATAGTGCTAGAGGGAGAGGTTCCTGCTGCTCCTGTGAGGGACAGATCATTGTTCTAAAACCATCTCATCATAGTGCTACAGGGAGAGGTACCTGCTGCTCATGTGAGGGACAGATTATTATTCTAAAATCATCTCATAGTGCTATAGGGAGAGGTTCCTGTTGCTCCTGTCAGGCACAGATTATTGTTCTAAAATCATCTCATCATAGTGCTACAAGGAGAGGTTCCTGCTGCTCCTTTGAGTGACAGATAATTCTTCTAAAATCATCTCATACTGCTAGAGGGAGAGGTTCCTGCTGCTCCTGTGAGGGACAGATTATTGTTCTAAAACCATCTTTTCATAGTGCTACAGGGAGAGGTTCCTGTTGCTCCTGTGAGGGACAGATTATTGTTCTAAAATCATCTCATACTGCTACAGGGAGAGGTTTCTGTTGCTCCTGTGAGGGACAGATTATTGTTCTAAAATCATCTCATCATAGCGCTACAGGGAGAGGTTCCTGCTGCTCCTGTTAGTGACAGATTATTCTTCTAAAATCATCTCAACCTGCTAGAGGGAGAGGTTCCTGCTGCTCCTGTGAGGGACAGATTATTTTTTTAAATCATCTCATAGTGCTATAGTGAGAGGTTCCTGCTGCTCCTGTGATGGATAGATTATTGTTCTAAAATCATCTCTTACTGCTAGAGGGAGAGGTTCCTGCTGCTCCTGTGAGGGACATATTATTGTTCTAAAATCATCTCGTAGTGCTATAAGGAGAGGTTCCTGCTGCTCCTGTGAGGGACAGATTATTGTTCTAAAATCATCTCATACTGCTAGAGGGAGAAGTTCCTGCTGCTGCTGTGAGGGACAGATTATTGTTCTAAAATCATCTCATACTGCTAGAGGGAGAGGTCCCTGCTGCTGCTGTGAGGGAGAGATTATTGTTCTAAAATCATCTCATCATAGTGCTAGAGGGAGAGGTTCCTGCTGCTCATGTGAGGGACAGATCATTGTTCTAAAACCATCTCATCATAGTGCTACAGGGAGAGGTTCCTGTTGCTCCTGTGAGGGACAGATTATTATTCTAAAATCATCTCATAATGCTACAGGGAGAGGTTCCTGCTGCTGGTGTGAGGGACAGATTATAGTACTAAAATCATCTCATAGTGCTACAGTGAGAGGTTCCTGCTGCTCCTGTGATGGACAGATTTTTGTTCTAAAATCTTCTCATAGTGCTATAGGGAAAGGTTCTTGCTGCTCCTGTGAGGGACAGATTATTGTTATAAAATCATCTCATACTGCTAGAGGGAGAGGTTCCTGCTGCTCCTGTGAGGGACAGATTATTGTTCTAAAATCATCTCATACTGCTAGAGGGAGAGGTTTCTGCTGCTCCGGTGAGGGACAGATTATTGTTCTAAAACCATCTCATCATAGTGCTAAAGGGAGAGTTTCCTGCTGCTCCTGTGATGGATAGATTTATGTTCTAAAATAATCTCATAGTGATACAGGGAGAAGTACCATTTCTTGCACAAAAATAAAAAGTGCGTCTACGTTGCTGTTTTCCAAAAAAAAAAAAGAAGAATTTATTCTTTTTATTTGTATTAATAAATAGTGCTACATAGTACATTTGCGTCCAGAATGAGGAGAGCATCAAATAAGGGATGTGGTCATGGTGCTGCTGGTGTTGGTGGTGTTGGTGAAGTTCCTGTTGCAAGGAGAGGGCATGGTTGATTTGTGCCAGCTACACGCACAAGCGAAACACCTTCCTCAGGTGCGAGTAGCAGACAGAACCTTCAACGTTCTTTGGTAGGCCCGAATGCCGTTCAACGAATGGTGAGGCCAGAACAAGTACTGCTGATAGTAGATTGGATCGCTGACAATGCCTCCAGTTCCTTCACATTGTCTCCCACCCGGTCCCTTGATGAAAGCTCAGAGTTGGCACCTGAACCCCATGGCCATCTGTCTTTCACCTCAGCCCCTTGTAAATCAGCCAAGCAGTCTGAGCCCCAAGTCATGCAGCAGTCTCTTATGCTTTTTATTGACTCTCCTGGTGTGCTTTCGGTGGGGCATCCACATAGCCCTGCCCCAGAAGTGGAAGACATTGAGTGCACCGATGCCCAACCACTTCTGTTACAGGATGAGGACATGGAAACACCAGCGCAGCACATCTCTGATGATGACAAAACACAGGCGCCCACTGCTGCGGCTTTTTACAGTGTGCAGACTGAAAGGAGGGCAGTGGTGAAGGGTGGGTGGAAGATGATGTGGAACAGGATGATGAAGTCCTAGACCCCACATGGAATGAAAGTCATGCGAGTGTCGTGTGCAGTTTGGAGGAAGAGGTGGTGGTCGCCCAGAGGCACCAGCACAGCAAAAGAGGAAGCAGGTTGCAAAAGCGGAGCGACCGTCCCCTAGACAGTATGCCTGCTACTACCCACCACACCCAGGGACCTAGCACACCAAAGGCAGCTCAAAGGCGTTCCCCGGCAAGGCAGTTATTCAGACAATGTGCTGAGGACAAGACACAAGTGGTTTGCATGCTGTGCAATGAGAGCCTGAAGCGAGGCATAAATGTTCTAAACCTGAGGACAACCTGCATGACCAGGCATCTACATGCAAAGCACGAGCTGCAGTGGAATAAGCACCTCAAAATCCAAGAAAGGTCTCAGCCTCCTCCTGCTTCCGCTTCTGTTGCTGCCTCAGCCTCTTCCTCCACCTCTACAGTACCAGTGTCTCCTGCCACCCAGCAAACAGACCATGTAACAGCAATGCCACCATGTCCGCCACCGTCCCCAAGCATTTCCACATGGTCCCATGGAAGCTTACAGCTCTCCATCTCCCAAACACTGGAGAGAAAGAGGAAGTACCCCCCTACCCACCCGCGATACCTGGCCCTGAATGCCAACATTTCAAAATTCCTGGCCTTTGAAATGCTGTCATTTCGTCTGGTGGACACAGACAGTTTTAAAAACCTGATGGTGGTGGCTGTCCCACAATACGTGGTTCCCAGCCGCCACTACTTTTCCAAGCGAGCCATCCCTTCCCTGCACAAACAAGTCAGGGACGAGATCAAGTGTGCACTGCGCAATGCCATCTGTGGCAAGGTCCACATAATCACTGATACATGGACCAGTAAGCACAGTAAAGATGCTATATCTCGCTAACTGCACACTGGACAAATGTAGTGGTGGGTGGGCCTGAGGCGGCTAGCCATTTGGCGCTTGTCCTTCCCCCACCAAGGATTGCAGGGAATTTCTCTTTGCCTCCTGTTGCCTCCTCCTCCTACTCCACTTCCTCCTCCTCCTCTACCACCTCCTCATCTGCTCAGCGTAACACCTTCACCACCAACTTCAGCACATCCAGGGGGAAACGACAGCAGGCTGTTTTAAAACTCATATGTTTGGGGGATAAACCCCACACTGCACAGCAGCTGTGTATGGGCATTGAACAACAGACCGATGAGTGGTTGTTGCCACTGAGCCTCAAGCCCGGCCTGGAGGTGTGCGATAATGGGAAAAATCTCATAGCAGCTCTGGGCCTAGCCGTTTTGATGCACATCCCTTGCCTGGCGCATGTGCTGAATTTGGCGGTGCAGAAATTTCTAAAAACTACCTGGATATGTCAGAGCTGCTGCAGCAAGTGTGGGCCATCTGTGTGCGCTTTTGGCGTTCCCACCCTGCTGCTGCTCGTCTGTCTGCGCTGCGACGTGCCCACAAGGTGGAACTCCACCTTGCACATGCTGGAGAGATTGTGCGAGCAGCAGCAGGTAATAGTGGAGTTTCAGCTGCAGCATGCACGGATCAGTTGCTCTGCGGAAAAGCACCACTTCACCACCAACGAGTGGGCCTCCATGCGAGACCTGTGTACTATATTGCAGTGTTTTGAGTACTCCACCAACATGGCAAGTGCCGATGACGCTGTTCTCAGCGTTACTATCCCACTTCTCTGTCTCCTTGAAAAAACTCTTCAGGCGATGATGGAAGAGGATGTGGCACAGGAGGAAGAGGAGGAAGAGGGGTAATTTCCATGGTTATCAGGCCAATCATTCACAATTGGCTCGGAGGGTGGGTTCCTGCACCAGCATAGGCCAGGTAAAAAAATTTCAAGCCAGGGCACAGTTCTGGAGGATGAGGAGGACGAGGATGATGATGATGATGAGGAGGAGGAACCGTGTTCACAGCAGGATGGCACCCAACACAGCTCCTGGGCATCACTGTAGCATGGCTGGGGGGATACAGGGACACAGATGATACACCTCCCACAGAGGACCACTTGTATTTGCCTCTGGGCAGCCTGGCACACATGAGTAACTACATGCTGCAGTGCCTGCTCAATGACAGCCAAATTGCCCACATTTTAACTTGTGCTGATTACTGGGTGGCCACCCTGCTGGATCCCCATTACAAGGACAATGTGCCATCCTTAATTCCCTCACTGGAGCGTGATCGGAAGATGTGTGATTACAAGCGCACGCTGGTAGATGCATTGCTGAGGGCATTCCCAAATGACACCGGGGGCTCTGTGGAAGCAAAAGGCGAAGGCAGAGGAAGAGGTCACCAACGCAGCTGTGATACCACCAGCACCTCAGAAGGTAGGGTTAGCATGGCCAAAATGTGGAAAAGCTTTATCAGCAGCATCCACAATAAACAGCACCACCAGCTGATAGGCAACGTCTTAGCAGGAGGCAGCAATTCAGCAACATGGTGGAACAGTATGTGTGCACACTCCTACACGTACTGACTGATGGGTCTGTTCCATTCAACTTCTGGGTCTCCAAATTGGGCAGATGGCATGAGTTTGCCCTTTATGCCTTGGAGGTGCTGGCCTGCCCTGCAGTCAGTGTATTTTCTGAACGTGTGTTTAGCACGGCAGGGGGCGTTATCACAGACAAGCGCAGCTGCCTGTCCACAGCCAACGTGGACAAGCTAACATTTATTAAAATGAACTAGGCATGGATCCCACAAGACTTGTCTGTACCTTATGCAGAATAGACATTTATACCGGCCTCACACAGCCATTGGTATACTTAAGTGAACTTATTCTTTTTTTGAGGCCTCCTCAACCTTCTACTCCACATCCACCTCCACCTCCATTTTTTTTATGTGATTTTAAGTTATTTCCCTATCCACATATGTTTGCAGGGCACTTGACCTACTCTTACCCCCATTTTTCTTCCCTTTGCAGCCCTCTAGCCCTTTCCAGGACTTTTTTAGAGCCATTTTAGTGCCCAAAAGTTCGGGTCACCTTTGACTTCAATGGGATTCGGGGTCAAAGTCGGGTCAAGTAGGGGCCGAACTCGAACTTTTTCGCAAAGTTCGGCCGAACCTGCCAAACCCGAACATCCAGGTGTCTGCTCAACTCTAGTCACTGTTTCTTCCCCTTTTTGGCTGTGCTTTTCTTCATTCCTTTGACTTTTACACCTCTTTTTCTTCTCCTTTTTTCTTCTGCTTCCTCTATGGTTTATTTTATTTTATGTACTTTTTTTGTCATGATTTTTTGTTTCTTGTTTTTTGCAATTGTATATCTTTACTAGTAGTTTATGTTCTGTTTTCCCCTCCCCATTTCCATCAGCTGGGCAGTCCAACAGATTCATTAGCATGATTGGACTATTGCCCAAGTGGTGGGTGGGGTTGTTTACTCTCCCATTTATTATATCTATATATTTTATCTTTGTGCTGTGACCAAGGCAGGTGTGCCGAAATGCGTCAGCCTTTGTATTTTCTTACATGTACCAATATATGTTTATATTTGGATAGGGACATGGAGTCACCAGTTTTTCCTATCTTGATTGTCATTTAAGTGTTGCCCTGAGGACTCAATAGCCAGAGCACCCTATTGTGGATGCTGCAATTTTTGTCTATTTATTGAGTTTTTTTATTTTTCTGGTGGTTTACTACCGCTTTAAATTTGTATATGCTCACAAGGTGAGAGGCTGCACCAAGGGCTGATCTTAGTCAGACATTTGCGAACACAGCCAAGAAATGCACAAGCACTAGAATTTACTTGTCATCTTGGAGCCAGTATCCCAGTCCAGGAAGTAGATGGTGACTCTGGATGATGACTAAACAAAGATGGAGACGTCCTTATGGAGAGAAAAGCAGATGAATTTATTTTCAGAGGAGTATTGTGATCTCAGTGAGTGGTTTAATAACAGAAAATTGTTATGCTGACACATTTTTAGCATGCACAGATTCATTTTACATGAAAAAGGATGTGATGCTAGGTCTTCTTTAAAATGTTATAATTCTGATCATTTTAGAGCTATATAGTATGCTCTCTGCATTCTAAATAGCTCTAAAATGATCAATGTTTTTGATTTTTTTGTGTTATAATTATGACTAATATAGGTAGGGCCACCTTTAGGAATTGTGGGACTCCATGGAGGCCTCCTCGACAGGGTCCCATAGAACCTGCCTGCTTCCCCTGGCCTGTCCTTGTGAATCGATATAGAAGCGGCTGGAAATGTAATTTAAGTGACCGGAGATGCTGCATTGACAATTACTCTGTCTGCTCCTGAATAAAAGTAAGTAGTTCCCTCTCTTTTTTTTTACTCTCTGGGAGCCACAGCTTGTGAGATTTCTTTGCATGTGCCCAAAGGTTCTTGCTGAACATATTGGGCCCAGTCCAGATACAGGAGGACCAGCTTTACCTGTCAGGATGCCATTCGGAACAAACATAAGCATGCGCTGAAAAGGAGACAGCAGAATAAAAATGTGCAAGTGCTGAGGAAAAGACCAGGCACGGTTGCCAATATTTTACATGGCTGTGCTCCTCTGCATAGAAATGCATGCATGAATGTAAGTGTTAGTGTGAACATGCACACTGGTGTATGTTCACGCACATCTGCTGCCAGAACTGGCAACAAAAGCCCTATATATGGACAATGGCTGCACTCAGGATTTGCTGGATGATCTTCAGCCACCAGTACTCTTTGCTTCTGTGTTTCCTGTATTTCTCGTATTACCTGCTACTGACCTGGCTTGCCTCTGGACATCCCTGTTGCCTGATCCTTAGTTTTGACCCCAGCTTGCTCTAAGTGCTCTGTTTCTCTTGTTCCACCATGCATGGCTTTGGCTTGCTCTTGACTACTGTTCTGCTTGTTCCACTGGATCCATGTAAATTAACTTGTTTCTGTCCTTGACCATGCTGCTGCCTTCTCCCTAGCTTGCCTTCCTGTGCATGACTTTGGCTACCCTCTTCACTATGCTTCTTCAGTTCGGTCTTTCCAGCCTGATCCTGCTTCTTCATCAGGTGCCACCTTGCCTGTGGTTGCTGCCCTGGTCCGACATGTCCTGACCGACCAGCTGACAGCTATCTGGTTGACTGTGCTGTAAGCAGCTTCCAGCAGATCTACCAAAATTGCACCTGTGCTTCTTTGAGCCTAGCACTCGCTGTTCTTACCTTCAGGGGTGCTTGGCCCTTGGCCACAAGGGAAGCCTTCTCTTCAAATCCATCTCACCCCAGGTACCTGACACTACCCCCATAAGCACGTCCTGCATATAGAAGTTAATATATGGTTGTTTTTCATTTGGAGGTTGGAATGTTTATTGGTACATTTTGTTCTCTCTCCTAGTACCCCTACCTTCAGCATTGTCCCTTAGTTTCTAACTGCATAAGTATATTTACAAACTTTCTAAAATAAACATGGAATTCCAGAACCAGACCTTCTTGAAAGAATTTGTCTTTGTTGGATTCCCCCAGAACATGCAGATGTGTGTTTTATTTTTTGTTGCATTATTCCTGATGTATATTTTTACAATTTTTGGAAATATTTTACTTATCACTGCCTTTATCACCAGTCCTAAGCTTCACCTGCCTATGTACTTTTTCCTCAGCAATCTCTCATTCATAGATTTGTGCTACTCATCCAGCTCTCTTCCAAAGCTATTAACAGCTATATATTCTGTTAGAAGGACAATTTCCATCAGAGGCTGCATGGTGCAAATGTACAGTGGTGTATACTTAGGAAGCGCTGAGTCCTTTTTATTGGCGGTTATGGCGTATGACCGTTATGTGGCAATATCCTTCCCTTTGTATTATAACATCATTATGAACTGGATAGTCTGTAGGAATATAATAATCATAAAATGGGCTGGGAATTTTTTCATATCAGTTGTCCCATTTATTTCAAGGCCTCTAATATTTTGTACAGCAAACAAACTGGACCATTTTGCTTGCGAGATGTTAGCAGTTCTAGAGTTAGCCTGTGGAAATCTTGCCTTTTATAAACTAGCTATACTTGTTCTGAGTTTTTTTACACTTGTACTACCACTTCTGTTCATTGTGGTGTCTTACATTTGTATCATTTCATCAATATTAAAGATCCGGTCTACTGGTGGAAGATACAAAGCCTTTTCTACCTGTGCTTCTCACCTGACTGTTGTCTCTATGTTTTATGGAATGAGTATCAGCATGTACATGGGGCAAGTGAAAAGCTTTTCTGCAAACCTGAAATATATTTCTCTTATTTACGGTGTTATTACTCCCGTGTTAAATCCTTTGATATATAGCTTGAGAAATAATGATGTTAAAGAGGCATTTCAGAACATGTTTGCAAGGTTCATTACCTAGCAACTGAAGAGAAAATGAATAGATTTGGAAACCATGGGGTTGATTTACTAAAACTGGAGAGTGCAAAATCTGGTGCTGCTCTGCATAGAAACAATACACTAAAACAAAACAAAAAAAAAACAAACAAAAAAAACGCTTCCCTTAGTTTCTGCTATAAAACTTTGTAAATAAAAATATCTTTCTGCACAAATTTAGGCCAAGATGTATTCATCTACATTTCTATGGTGAAAATACAAAAAGCAAAACAATTGTATATTATTTCAACTGTGTGATAGTTATATTGTCGACAAACTATGGTATGTATGTTTAAAATGTGTCAACCCTGATTTTCTGACATTTTCTTAATCCAAAAATGAACCCTTTTTGAAAAATGGACAGTCCAAGGTATTTAGTAAGAGGCATGATCAGTTTTTTAAGCTATAATTGTGTGTCACAATTTTTTTGGAAAATAAAAAAAGTTAATAAAATGTGATTTTATTTCAAAACAAGTTATTAACAAGTTATTAACACACAGTATTCTTGAGATTTTAACCAAAACAAATTCTTATACTTTTCCTGAGTATGGGAATAACACATTGAGAGAATTTTTTGCTGCTGATTTGCATAAAGGGGCCCAAAATCCAAAAGGAGCATGTTCAGGGTTTCAAGGGGCATACATTTTGTATCTGATTCCTTGACTACCTATAATATTTCTTGAGGCCCTGAAGTGCCAGGACAGGAGAATAACCCACAAAATGGCCAGAGCAGAGTAGTCTGTCTATGGGATCTTTATGAGGATATTTATATATTCCCTCCACTGTTATATATGCCCCCAGAATGTAACATCACTTCCGCAGAGGTTAAGGCTGACAAGTGAGGGAGTAGGCTCCTTCCCTTACTGGTGGTGTGGACAGCATCATCTGAAAACGTCTCATGTCATATCCTTATTGCCCACCTCCCATGGTCCACCTCAGTTGCTTGAGAGGAGATTCTGCCTCTCCTATATGACCAGAAGTGCCACCACCATCTTGGCGACTGGCAGACCAACAAGAGAAAATGCACAGCCCCCACCATCTTGTTGACTGCCTGGCCTACATTCAGTGAACCCACACTCCTTGCCGTAGCCAAGGAGTAGTGTCAGACTCCCTGGGGGGGGGGGGGGGAGTAAAGCCGCTGTCATCTCTTGTAGACCCCTGTTTTCCGAAACATTACTGTGAAGGCATATTGGCATGTACGCACATACGTAAACTGGAGAAAAAAAGCAGTCGCTTTCAAACTAAAAGTAACGTTGGTGTATTGAGTGCATACTGCACACTTATTTACATTTGATTTCTAAATGCCAATTGACCTCACGCAGGCTGGAACAGGACAGCCAAAAGGCAGAATGTGGGCCAGGGGGCTGTAAAATGCCCAGGTCTGCTCTATGTATAATACTCTCCAGGCAGAAGCCTTGTAGGTAAAGCACACTTTAGAAAGGTGACCCAAATATTTATCACCTTCCCAAACCATACCTCTGAACAAGGACCTTAGGGGTTACTTGGGTCAGATACATATTCATAATTCAGGCCTTCCCATTCTAATTACTAGAACCTCCTTCTTAGTAAAAGGGAGAAACAATCAACCCACTGCGCCTAGTGAAAACCTGCAAAACCCTGAAAAAGGTAAACAGATGCTCAGGCCAAATACAGCCTAGGAGCAAACACACTAAATTGAATGACGTATACAGAAACAAAGATCAAAGTCCATACAATATTAGAAAGTAAATATTTTTAATAGTTTTGTAAAGTTCTTCCTCCAATGAACTTACAGAGCCTTGAAAACATATTCATACCCCTTTGAAATGTTCCACATTTTGTCATGTTATAACCAAAAACGTAAATGTATTTTATTGGGATTTTATGTAATAGACCAACACAAAGTGGCACATAATTGTGAAGTGGAAGGAAAATGATAAATGGTTTTCAAAATTTTTCTACAAATAAATATGCGAAAAGTGTGGCATGCATTTGTATAGCGCCCCTCTGAGTTAATTCTTTGTAGAACCGCCTTTCACTGCAATTGCAGTTGCAAGTCTTTTTGGGGATGTCTCTACCAGTTTTGCACATCTAGAGAGGACATTTTTGTCCATTGTTTGCAAAATAGCTCAGCTCTGCCAGATTGGATGGAGAGCGTCTGTGAGTAGCAATTTTCAAGTCTTGCCACAGATTCTCAATTGGGTTTAGGTCTGGACTTTGACTGGACCATTCAAACACATGAATATGCTTTGATCTAAACCATTCCATTATAGCTCTAACTGTATGTTTAGGGCCGTTGTCCTGCTGGAAGAGGGACCTCCGCCCCAGTCTCAAGTCTTTTGCAGACTCTAACAGGTTTTCTTCTAAGATTCCCCTGTATTTGGTACCATCCATTTTCCCATCAACTCTTTTCCTGCTGAAGAAAAGCATCCCCACACCATGATGCTGCCACCACCATGTTTCACAGTGGGGATGGTGTGTTCAGGGTGATGTGCAGTGTTAGTTTTCCGCCACACATAACATTTTGCTTTTAGGCCTAAAAGTTAAATGTTGGTCTCATCTGACCAGAGCACTATCTTTCACATGTTTGCTGTGTCCCCCACATGGCTTCTCACAAACTGCAAATGGGACGTCTTATGGCTTTTTTTTCCAACAATGGCTTTCTTCTTTCAACTCCTTCATAAGGGCCAGATTTGTGGAGTGAAAAATGGTTAGTTGTCCTGTGGACAGATTCTCCCACCTGAGTTGTGGATCTCTGCAGCTCCTCCAGAGTTACCATGGGCCTCTTGGCTGCTTCTCTGATGAATGCTCTCCTTGCCCGGCCTGTCAGTTTAGGTGGACGGCCAGGTCTTGGTAGGTTTGCAATTATGCCATACTCTTTTCATTTTCGGATGATGGATTGAACAGTGCTCCATGAGATATTCGAAGCTTGGGATATTTTTTTTATAACCTAACCCTGCTTTAAACTTCTCCACAACTTTGTCCCTGACCTGTCTTGTGTGTTCCTTGGCCTTCATGATGCTGTTTGTTCATGAAGGTTGTCTAACAAACTTCTAAGAGCGTCACAGAACAGCTATATTTATATTGAGATTAAATTACATGCACAGGTGAACAATTGATTCAACTAGATTTTAGTTAGGGGTTTCAGTGTAAAGGGTGCTGAGTACAAATGCATGCCATACTTTGCAGATATTTATTCATAAAAAAAATGTGAAAAACATTTTTCATTTTCCTTCCACTTCACAATTATGTGCCACTTTGTGTTGGTCTATCACATAAAATCCCAATAAATTACATTTATGTTTTTGATTGTAACTTGACAAAATGTGGAAAATGTCAAGGGGTGCTTTTTCAAGGCACTGTATTCCTAGCAATTTCTCTTCTTGGTGGGCACTGCCTGCTGCACACGCACAATGGTTGAACACCGAAAACACCCAAAGAAAGCAACAAAGAAGATGGCAGTGGCATATGGAGTGCCATGAGCGAGTAGGGACTGGACTGAAGGAGGGCAAATCCTGAGGTAAGTCTTCCAAAATGTACAAGTAAGACCCCATACACACTGTTAGATTTTTCTGCAGATTTTTTCCTTCAGATCTACCAAAACCATGTAGTGCAAGGACCTGCCTGATTGCATACAAATTGAAACTCCTAAGGTTTGACCTCATATAATATGGTTTTGGTAAATCTGAAGGAAAAAAACTGAATTGGATAGTGTGTATCCAGCTTGAGCCACGCAAATTATAGCAAGAGCTTCCCTTCCAGCTGATGGTTTAGTTTTGCCTTTATGATAATAACTATAACTTTGATTTACACATTTATACATTTCTGACTAGAACCACAGGCAAAAAAAAAAGTTCATATTTAATATTTTCTTCATATCGTTATGTTCAGAACTAAAAAATACTATTTGAAAATATGTTTCTTTGTTTTATTTAATATGGGATATTGCATATGGATGACGATGGAGCACTGGGCTCCCTTTCCTACATTCCTCCCTTTCCTATATTTCTCCATCTATCTTTAGCTGTTCTATTGGCTTTTACATTGTTCAAAAGCTCAAGCTCAATTGTACAAGCACAGAGTCAGAGTGATTCAGAGTCTGAGCAGTGTCTCAGCCTCCTCTTTCCCTCCTACTCCCTTCACACATCAGAGAGAAAAAGAGACTCTGAAGGCAAGTAGCTAATGATGTGCCTTCTGTACATAGCCATGTGCTATTTCACACAAAAACACCTTCTTCTGTTCCTCCTGAATATGGGGACACCACTAGTGTTGAGCGAACCCGGACTGTAAAGTTTGGGTCCGTATCGAACTTTGGGGTGTCCGGGACCTGGACCTGAACCCGGACTTTTCAAAAAAAGTCCGGGTTCGGGTCCGGGGTTCTGGTAATTTTACTAAAAGTTCTGAAAATTGCTGTAAAAAAGTCCAGGAAAGTCCTAGAGGTCTGCAAAAGGAAGGAAAATTGGGATAAGGGTGGGACAAGTGCCCTACAAAGAAATGGGGACAGGGAAATAACTAAAAGCATTTTTAAAAAAATAATTTCATAAAAAAATCAAAAATGGAGGTGGATGTGGACCATCTTCAAACTGTGTCTGAAAAGTATTAATTAACGGTAGAAGCCATATCACTGTTCTAAAATCATCTTCAAACTGTGTCAAAAAAGTATAAATAAGCCGGGAGAACCCATATCACTGTTCTGCAAACATCTGGAAACTGTGTGTAACACTTTAACTAAAACCGGGACAAACCATACTATTGTTCTGCAAACATCTGGAAACTGTGTGTAACACTTTAACTAAAACCGGGACAAACCATACTACTGTTCTGCAAACATCTGGAAACTGTGTGTAACACTTTAACTAAAACCGGGACAAACTGTTCTGCAAACATCTGGAAACTGTGTGTGAAACTATAGCAGAGAGAAGAACAGGGATATGGTTTTACTCTGCTATAGTTTCACATAGAGTTTTTAGATGATTTTAGAACAGTGATACCATACATCGCTGTGAATCTCATTCATCTATATTGGGATGAACCCTTTTGTTCAATTATGGCCAATTTTAGCGCTAACAGGCAAAGTATTGTAAAAAAAATACATGTGAAGTTAGGAAATGCCATGAGGAAAAAATGTTAAAATATACCATACAATGGCATAGAGTCTTATCATGTGACTTCAAGATGGACATTGAAAATGCACAAATCTGTTAAAAAATACGCTTGGGGATGCATTAAAATTGTTTGTGGTGAGAAGCAGAAGCAGAACAATTTTAAATAAGAAGGCTAGGCCAATAGTAAACTATAGACAAAAATACAGGCTGGGGCAATACAAGAATTAAGATACTGCAGCAGTGTAAAATCAGGCAGCAACAGGACACTTTTAATTAGGGATAATAGGGCTAATAGGTGTATGAATTTTATTCATTGGAATGGGGGAGTGTAGAGTGATTTGAGGTGTTTTAGATGCACGCTGTTCTTTTTTTTTTTCCTTTTAAATGATGCAGCTGTGTTCAACACCCAAGAACACATCTATTTCCCAAAACAAAGTTATCTTAAAAGGTGGGGTTATTTTTTAAACTGTTACAAGAATCCCTATACCACATCTTGTATTACACTTAAATAAATTAAAATCATATTGCATAAAATACATAAAAACATCACCACTCTCCACTTTCAACACCTTATATACAGATATTGGTCCTCATTCTAACCCTTTATGGGTAGTAAGCACCAACAATCACATGATTGAATCTTCAGTGAGCCTCAATTCTTTATGCATTTTGTTGATCTGTTAACATCTCCAGGAGTTGAAGAGGAGTGATGCCCAAGAGGGTTAAGGCGGTGCTGGAAAATAGTGGGGGCCACACAAAATATTGACACTTTGGGCCCAATTTGGACATTTGCACTTAGGGGTGTACTCACTTTTGTTGCCAGTGATTTAGACATTAATAGCTGTGTGTTGAGTTATTTTGAGGAGACAGCATATTTATACTGTTATACAAGCTGTACACTCACTACTTTACATTGTAGCAAAGTGTAATTTCTTCAGTGTTGTCACATGAAAAGATAGAATAAAATATTTACAAAAATGTGAGGGCTGTACTCACTTTTGTGGGATTCTGTAAATCCAAAGAATAGTACATATTAGTGTTCCTCCTGCTGTAAATGGCACAGGTCCTTCAGGTGTTAGGGGCATTTGAGCTTAGCTAGAGAAAAAGACCACACACACCACGTGGTACAAAGAGCCTGGATTGGTCAGTACTGGGCTCAGTTGAAGTGCAGGAAAATGCACTGCGCACACGTGCAGTTTAAATGGCCTGGGACACCTGCTAGGAGGCACATTATTGTGATGTTCAGCCTATCCTGCAAATCCCAGGATGGAGGAGTAATGAGGGGACAGTGCTTTTCTGGAAAGCTTCCCACCCAACAGCTTCATTAGTAGTGGGAGGAAGTTCACCATTTACAACAAGAGCAGCATTGGTATATACTGTTGATCGGATATAAAATTGCATATGGATATTTATGGAAAAGCTTCCTGAGGGTGAACTTACACTTTAAAGCAAGGGTTTTTTTTAGCCATTGAAAGACAATACAAATATATTCCTGGAGTTCATGAAAGTGATACTAAAGTCTCATTTTATTAATTTAAAAATAACAAACATGTTGTATTTACTTGCTCTGTGCAGTGGTTTTGCACAGTGCAGCCCAGATGCTCCTCTTCTCAGGCCCCCTATCGGTGTCCTGGCCCCTCCCTCCTGCTGAGCTCCCCCACAGCAAACAGCTTGCTATGGGGCACCCGAGCCAAGCCGCTGCTCTATGTGTCCATTCAGACATGGAGCCGTGGCTCGGACCCACCACCTCTCTCTCTTCATTGGCTCACTGACTTTATATGACAGCAGGGGGAGCCAATGGCACCCCACTGCCATCTCAGTCAATGAGGAGGGAGAGTCCTGGACAGCCGAATCTCTCGTGCAACATCGCTGGATCGAGATGGGGCTCAGGTAAATATTAGGGGAGCTGAGGGGTTGCTGCATTCAGTAGGTTTTTTTTATCTTAATGCATAGAATGCATCAAGATAAAAAAAACCTTCTGACTTTAGAACCACTTTAAGAATGTTGTAGAAATCTTTTTTTTTCTCACCCATGTTACAAATGGTGCAAAGTGTGACAAATTTATGTGCCTGTTGTTGGAGTATGTTGGAAGGCAACATGTTTTAATATCATATATTTCAGGATTTTTGCTGCCTGGTTGATAAAGACATTTGACCTTGTGATCTTGGAATGCCAGTACAGCAAGTTTACTTATCAGGGTGTTTTGTAACAAGTAGTCATAAATGAGAATTTATCTCCTAAAAGGATGTTTCGCATAGGCCTCCTGATGTGATGTATGGGGGTAGATGTGCATCAGGTAAGACCTCCCGGGGAGGTACGAATTAAAATGACTTCTTTCCTGATTTACAGCAACATCAAAGGCCAGCTGTTACTGGAAGATGACCTGGGTCATGGACTAATGCTGCCATCTAGTGGAAACTGCAACATACTTCCTGGAAGATGTTTGGGGAGAACATACTTCCTGGTGATTAGGAAGGACGGCCTCTTATGGCATTTCATTGGACAGAGGACTACACGGGTGTTTGTGTGGGTAGTGTCTGAGTGCGGATTAAAAGGTAATGGTCAGGTAGAGTTCTTTCTCTTTTCCTTGGAGCCCAGCCAGCATTCAGAATCCAAAAAGAAGGACTTACGGTATTATATCAGCCCTATTTTTTTTGTTTATATGCTCTGTATTATTCTTTACTGTTTTATGTTAGTTTTCTACTTTCTTTGAAAATAAACTAGACCTTTACTTCTTTCAGTATATGAGTTTATTTTTTTTTTTAACTTGAGTTTTATTTTGATTTTCAAAAGAAAAGAACAGTACAATAGTATGATTAACATTACATACCGTCAATGGGTAGCATACACATTGACGTACATTGTGTTCAGTAATATTAAGGAAAGAAGAGATCAGGAAGGGCGGGGCATCCAACCCTCAGCAAATGGGTAGCTCCCCACTCTTACCCAACCGCAGAGTAGGAGGTAAAGGTGGAGATCAAGGAAGACATAGGAGTAGATAATATGTTTCTAACAATAACAAGAGAACAACAGTGCAGATATGCTCTTAGATAGTTGCTGGTTAGAATGCCAGAGTGCACTTGGGGTGGTGCAACCATAGAGACCATCTGTTTTGAAAGAGCGGGACTAGGAGGTGAGCCTTGGCATACATATACTCCATTAAGCATTGGTTATTTATAGACATGAGGATCGCGTTGATGGCAGGGGGGTCTGGGGCTTTCCAGACTCTGGCAATGGACAGTCTGACGGCAATAAGTATGTGCGTCAGTATAGCGTGAAAGTTGGTAGGCCAGGAGTCGTATTCCAATCCGAATAATATTAGTTGTGGGGAGAGGAGTGCAGGTGTGCCTGTCAAGTCCAAGATGAGTTTTGTTACATCATGCCACAGGTGCATTCGTTTGGGACAGGACCACCATATGTGAATGATGGTGCCTTTGTGGCCACAGAGTCTCCAGCAGTTGGCTGTGGAGGTGGGGTAGATATTAGCAAGCTTTGCTGGGGTAAGATACCAGTTATGGAATAGCTTTTGCACCCCTTCCCAGTGGGATATGCATTTGGAAAACTTAAGCAGTGCTCGGAGTGTGCGTAGCCATTGCTGGGAGGTGTATGAGCAATGCAGTAGATTCTCCCATTGAAGGATGGTGTCAGGTTTACCCTCATTGGTAATGCTGGTGAGCATGTATAGCTAATGGCATGCGTTCTCAGGGCTGTGTGATCCGGCAGTGCAGACCTGCGGATATGGTCTCCTGACATGTTTGCTGATGAATCCAGCTGCATCAGAGATACCAAGAACAATATCTTAATTGCCATTAAGTGCACCCGGTGTAGTGGTGTTCCAGTTACACCCACTTCCTCCAACAACACCTACTTACTCAAAAATGAAATAGATCTTATTTGGCACCCTTTTTCTTATTACTGACACGCTGGGATTTCGATTTCGATTTCGATGCCATAGCAGCACAATGTAAAAGTGTCACACTTTAGAATTACTTGAAAATGTCACATATGCGGGAACTTTAAAGGAACTGTTACCAGGCTTTCATGAATTTGATGCAAGATTTTGTAATACCGCCATACTGTCTGAAATAAGTTGCAGCTGCTACACAAATCATCCTATTTTTTTTCCTCAAAAATGTATGAGGGGAGGCAATACGTTCTTACCCTCACCATGATCTAGATGTGCTATGGATCGGACATTTTGCAGGTTTATAGGTGGATATCTTAGTAATATGCATGCCATTTTTTTTTGTAGATCATGATGAGAAATGGCGTAGATGTCATGCCGGACAAAGTTGAATACTGGGCTGTGATTAGGTTCCTCCATCTTCAAGGGAAATCTGTCCAAATAATCCATGAAGAGATGTCAGCTGTGTAGGGACCATGGATGAAATCTGGGTATATCTATATGATCCTGAGACCAAAGAAGTGAATAAAACATGGAAAAATGCTTCATCACCCATCCCTAAAAGGCTAAGGTGCAACATTCATTCATTATTCACGGCTCAGTATTCAATTTTGTCCGGCATGACACCTGCTCCATTTCTCTTGGCTCTACCTATAACTCCCCACAACCTACAAAAATAAAAATTGGCATGCATATTACTAAGATATCAACCTATAAACCTGCAACATTTCAGATCACTAGCACAACTAGAACATGAGAAAAAGTTACACCCGCTCAAAGCCCCGGCCACACTCCGTTGATCAATCCACTCACATAGGGTGCTGGCCCCGCCACAGCACAGACAAAGGAAGGAAAATCTTCAGACAGCCACACTCCGAAAAATTGCCGTTTTTATTGTAAAAAATGTCAACCATACATGGGTAAAGTCAGGGCACAACAGGGGCAGACCCCAGGTCAAGAGCTGATGCGTTTCACGTCTTCAAATGACGCTTACTCATAGCTAGGTCATGGTTAGGGTAAGAACTTATTGGCCTCCCCTCGTATATGTGCAGCATAAAACAAGCACAAGTTTCACTTAATAAATAAAAGAACAAATAATCAAATGTACATTTTTAATTATATTTTAAAATTCAGTGAGCACTGTAATGTAGCAATGATCTGAAAATTATTTCAAGCGTTTTCCAAGACATTTAACATTTTATAAGGGCTCCTCAAGAACAAAACGTTTGAGAAAGTCTCTACATACACCAGCCCAGCACAGCTCTGTGAAAGTTCCACCAGCATTTTTCCAGAGCAGTTTAGGCGTATTGAAACTGTGAAATAACATTTTGTCAATAAAGGGTGTCTATAGCTCAGTGGGCAACAGTTACCTTTCCTTATTTTATTTTCTGCAATGGTAAAAAAAAATCACAGCAGTTATTAAAGATCCCCTTGATAACAGAAATAAAGCATAATCTGTATTGGTGTGTTAATTAATCTCTATGGTGTATTTATCAAATACATAAAAACCCTGATAAGATGACATAGAAAATCACAATTATGTAGGGCGCATGTGCTCTTACTGGATTTATATATATATTTTTTTTGTTCTGGACCAAGTTTGGAATGAGCACTTCAAAATTTTCAGTACATTTCTACAGCCTCCTTATTGGACAAGTACAAGAATAAAAGCAGATAATTTATGTGATGGTATAAAGTACATTTCCCTTTTACTTTATTTGTCAGATACTTACAATTGAGTAACGCAAATATATATAATAAATTCTATATATATATTTTTATTATAAAGATCACATGCACTGTGATTCTGAATTTAAAGTAATGCTTTAGAAAACAAAAATATCAGATATGATTGTAATGGCCAGAGCCAAACTCCACACTCTCACATTCTTCTAATCTCATAAACCATTTTAGCCCTGCAAGGATTTCTCCCTTTATTACCAGAGCACTTTTTGCAATTCGGCACTGCGTCACTTTAACTGACAATTGCAGGGTTGTGCAACATTGTACACAAATGAAATTGACGTCCTTTTTTTTCTCACAAATAGAGCTTTCTTTTGGTGGTATTTGATCACCTCTGCGGTTTTTGTTTTTTGCGCTATAAACAAACAAAAGCGACAATTTTGAGGAAAAATAATATTTCTTACTTTTTGCTAAAATACATATCCAAAAAAAATATATATAAAAAAAACAAATGTATTCATCATTTTAGGCCGATGATTGCTGCGTTTACAAACTATGAGAATTAATTTATGGGTTTTTATTTATTTTTTACTAGTAATGGCAGCGATCTGCAATTTTTAGCTGGACTGCAACATTGCAGCAGACATGTTAGACACTTTTGACACTTTTTTTGGGACCATTGGCATGTATACAGCGATCAGTGCTATGAAAATGCACTGATTACTGTGTAAATGTCACTGGTAGGGAAGAGGTTAACACTAGGGGCAATCAAGGGGTTAAATGTGTTCCCTGCTTTGTGTTTCTAACTGTATGGGGGCTGGGCTGACTGGGGGAGGAGAGTGATTGCTGCTCCTATATACAAGGAGCGTACAATCACACTCCTTCTCCCCTGTCAGAATGGGGATCTGCTTGTTTACATTAGCGGTCCTGTTTCTGTCACTGCGGGGAAGTGATCACAGCTAGCCGGTGGACATCGAGCCCGCCCTACCCTCGCGTCCCCATAATCCTCGCTCTCGCAGCTGCCGTCAAGTGACGGCGGTTTGCAATATCGAGCCACATTGCCACCTTCAAATAATGGCAGGTGGTCTTTAAGTAGTTAATATCGTTCCTAAGGATTCCTTCCTTTTTATAAACACACAAATAGACTTCCACCTTATACCTGCCAGACTCATCCACCTTACAAACCGCTCAGTGTCTGCCACCCCTCTCTGCCAATCCCTACATTGGCTGCCACTCGCCCAACAAATTAAATTCAAAATACTAACAAGTTACAAAGCCATCCACAACTCTGCTCCCAGCTACATCACTAGCCTAGTCTCAAAATACCAACCTAATCATCCTTTTCGTTCCTCCCAAGACCTCCTGCTCTCCAGCTCCCTCATCACCTCCTCCCATATTCGCCTCCAGGACTTCTCCCAAACCTCTCCCATCCTCTGGAATTCCCTACTCCGATCTGTCAGACTGTCCCCAAATCTATCCACTTTCAGGCGATCCCTGAAAACTTTTCTCTTCAGGGAAGCCTATCCTGCCTCCACCTAACAACTGCACTTTTTTATTTTCTTCATCAGCTCATCCCTCACAGTTATTGCCCTTTCATATCACCTGACCCTCCCTTCTAGATTGTAAGCTCCAATGAACAAAGCCCTCTGATTCCTCCTGTAGTGAATTGTATTGTAATTGTACTGTCTGCCCTAATGTAAAGAGCTGCACAAACTGTCGGCACTATATAAATCCTGTATAATAATAATAATAATAATAATAATAACACTTGACTCAAGCCAATGGGGCTGATTTATTAAAATTGCAGACAAGAAAATGAGCACCAAATGGGAGCTGGTTTACCTCTTTTTTATACAGAAACACTGCATTTAATCTCTTATTGGTTGCACTGGGAACAACTCCACTTTTGAACTTTTTTATTTTCTTCATTTTTATTGACTTAGTGCCAATATGTTGTTCATGACTTCCCTGCAAAATTACAGATTTTGAATATGAGAACATTTCAGTGATATTAGCCTCAAATTTCAGACTGCTTGGAAAATATTTTCTTATATAAAAAAAAAACCTTGCTGTCTAACAAGGTTATTTGAACAACATGTTAGCGCTGACTTGGTAATTAATGGTTTAGTTGATAAACAAAGCCATCAGGAAGAGACCTAGAATAAATCACACACAACTAACGCTCCCCAAACTTCTAGGAGGCATAGGACTACCTGATATCCACAACTACTACACCGCTAGTCATCTATCCAGAATCATTGACTGGAACGTCCATACACCATATAAAGACTGGATTTCACTGGAAGCCTCCAACACCCGACTATCACTAGCCTCACTACCCTGGCTACTACATCAACACATCCCAAAAGACATAACGATCACCCTCTAATTGGTGCCACAATACAATGCTTCCGGACCATCTGCAGGACTTCCAAAATATCCTCATCCCCAGGCCCCCTAACCCCAATTAAACTCAATAAAACCTAAATAAAGCTGCGCTTGTGAAAGGATATAAACCAAGGTGATGAAAATAAGTGTAGAAGGTGTCCGTAGAATATACAAACATTGAAGTGAAATAAAACAACTTATACACTCCTAATCATATATGTGTATAAATGCCGGTGACAGTGGTCAAACTGCAAATCCAACAGAAAAAAGATATAGAAGTAACTAATGGATGGGAACCTTCACCAAAGATTATGGGGGGTGGGTCCTGTTCTCTCCTAGGTTGACTAATTTAACCCACAGGGCACTTAAATTCTAGCTCCACCGGGACACCTCCGGGTTAGGTGTGTACACACAAACTGGAGGATATTGTTCTCCAGGTTCACTAGGCCATTCCCGTGTTGATAAGCACCACCTCCAGAGCAAGTGACAACCTGAACACACTACGTACGACTAAGTGAAGAAACCTCCTAAACTAATTCCTGAAAAAAAGACAACCTAAACGTCAAACTGGTGACAGTGGCCGTAAATATGTGTATATACTAATCCTCACATAT
>BLSH010552918.1:241437-266182 GCA_018402905.1 Glandirana rugosa | reverse complement strand
TATAGGGATACCACATGTGGTAGATTTTTTTGCTATTGAGATGCATAAAGGGGCCCAAAATCCAAGGAGCACATTCAGGCTTTCAAGGTCCATACCTTTTGTATCTGATTTCCTGACTACAAACACCCACAAAATGACCACATTTTGTAAAGCAGATACTCCATTGTATATAATTGGAGGCATGCTGAATCTTTTGAAGATCATAACATTTGCCACACGTTTTTGGCAGATGCAGATGCTGATCCTCTACTCCTCTTGCAGATTGCACCCCCCCATGCTTTGGTACTTGACTATCCCTCAGCGCCATCACATCCAGTGCAGGGTTTAGCTACTGCATTGGTCTTGATGACACAAGGACCTTAGACCATTAAATAGTGGGGGAGAAGACACTGTGGGGACCAATCCAGCAATGCAGGGGAAGAGTGGATGATCAGATAAGTAAATTGTCTTTAACAAGCCCCTTGGACCTAAATGAGAGTTAGGCCTTGCAGTGTGAGTGCAGCCCCAAATTTTAAGTTCCCTGAACTTGGGCTTTAAGTAAATAAAATGAAAATAAAGATATATTTTTATAGAACACGGTATTATCCAGTATCAATTACCAATACATTTTTACTACATGATAAAACATAACAATAAGTACTTTATATTCACAGCCCACATCTGTGCATGACATTTTCATCTATCATGGCTTTAACATACTCACCATAACTGAAACCTGGCTTCAAAATTTTGACTTGGCTTCTCCTGCTGCCCTCTCCCATGCTGGCCTCCACTGAACTCACTCCCCCAGACCCAATGGACAGAAAGGAGGTGGAGTTGAATTCCTTATATCCCCACAAAGCACCTTCCAAGTCCTTCCTATTCCTCCCTCTCTTCTTTCGAGATGCACTGTATTTGTTTGTTTTCTCCCATTTCTCTGAGAATTGCAGAAATTTATTGGCCTCCGGCTCCAATATTGTGCTTTTTTGATGACTTTGCGGCCTGGCTGCCCAACTTTCTCTCCTCTGAAATACCCACTATCATTCTTGGTGACTTCAACATTCCTGTCAATATTAACAGCCCAGCTACAGCTCAACTTCTCAACTTAACCTCATCTTTTAACTTAACCCAATGGACGCATACTTCCACTCACTCCAATGGTAATACCCTCAACCTTGTGTTCTCCCATCTCTGCAATCCTGGCATCCTCACCAACACCCCCTTTCCTCTCTCTGGTCACAACCTCAGCAGTTTCACTGTATCCTTGCCTCCAACTATCCATTCCTTCAAGCAGCAAAGAATTATTTGTAGGAACCTTCACCACTTTAACCCTTCTCTTCTCTATTCTGCTACTGACCACCTATATGACATAGTCTCTCCCCTGTCTAGACCTGGCTACCTCTGTCTACAACAGTTCAATCTCATTATCACTGGATGCACTTGCTCCTCCAACTACATGCAGAATCAGGCCCTGACCGTCACAACCCTGGCAAACTGACAACACTAGAAACTTCAAGAGACATTGCCGTGCTCTTGAAAGACTGTGGCGTAAAACCAAATGCCTGCAATACTTCACCCTATATAAATCTGCCCTTCTAAAATACAATTCCTGCCTTCATGCTGCCAAACAAGCCTACTTTTTCTCTCTTATTAATACCTTGTCATCCAGTCCCCGTCAGCTCTTCTCAACCTTTAAAGAGGTTGTAAAGTCATAAAAAAAATAAAATGAAACCCTGCAAGAGAAAGGCATAATGAGCTAGTATGCACTGCATACTAGCTCATTATGAAATACTTACCTTAGAAAGAAGCCCTGTATCAAAGTCGGCAGGGCCGACATCTTCCACCCGAAGCTACTTCCAGGTTCGCAGGCTCCGGCACTGTGATTGGCCAGAGCCACGGCGCGGGAGCCGTCAGTCAGGCCCGTTTCTTCACTGCACATGCCAGTACATTGTATATCTCCTTAACCGTGCAGGTTTAGGAGATATACAGGGAACCTACAGGTAAGCATGATTATAGGCTTAAAAGTAATATGAAAAGGCTGCGCTATCCCTCAAAGGAAAAACAAGTACAGCTGCAATTTATAAAGTGTGAATTCTACACCTGGAAAATGATAAAACAAAAGTAAATTGCGCTTATGTGTATTTCAAATGTGCTAATACCTCCCATACATATGGGCAATTGAAAAAGACAACATAAATAACAGTGAAACGTGTGCAAATATATAGAAACAAATCATAAGTCCAAAAAAAGTCCAAATATATTCAATCCTGTGACAGAGAGTTGGTGCAAAAAAACATATATCTTGTCCAGGTGACCGTGAGCATTAAACATCCACCACACCACCACTTGAGTGAAAATATCCTCCACCAATAAAGATGTACCCTTACCGGGACCCCTGGACCCCCTATTATAGGGGTTCAGGGAATGCCTGTGTGGATATAGACCTCCACTGGGCCACCGGAACCAGCCTCCACAGTACTGTCTTCTAGGTATATCCGTGGAGCTCAATAAAAACGAAAGAGCCACAATAGTGTCATACCATTTAAAACCAAGAGAAGTTTGGTATAGGGCTCCTACAAGATTAAATAAAAAAATGTAGACAATATTCATGACATGAAATTCATTTTGCACTACACACTAGACAGACTAACTCACTTCAATAACATGCTGCAGGCATGGAAAGATTCCCTGAAACCTTTAAAGCCACCAAAGGACTGAATTAAACTTAGGTTAATAAGGTACCCTTGATTGTTAGGGGACTCCATGCTTTTTTTTTTTTTGTCAAAATTCTATATCAGACTCTATCTAGGATAAGGGTCAGGTATGGTTGTTGAGGTGAATCCAGAAAATGGCTGGAAAATGTAATTTAATGGCATTTTTAAATGTTTTTTAATTACACTTTTTGCTTCACCACATAATACACGTGCAGATTTAACGCTGTGTTATTTAAAGGAATTGTGTATTTTTTTTTAACAATATATTTTTATTGCGAAGAAGAGATAATACATTACAAAGCAGTGCACCCATTGTACATATGATGGTGCGGTAGTCATACAATGTATACAACCAGTAGAAGAGGGATGCTAAATAGCATTTGTGTATTTTATTTTAACTGTTTCCTGGTATTTTTTTAAGTTTTTGTATTGGTACATGTCCTCCCTGGCAGTGTCCAGCTCCTCATGACTTCTGTTTGACTATCCCTCGCCTATTAGCCTTGAAAATAGAGAAAATTGATTTTAAAGATTCATCAGACATGCCCATGAATCGCATGCAAGCAGATTTGCCTACTTTGAAGTCTTCCAGTTCTCCTTTTGGAGGCGAAAAAAAGGTAAATTTATCCAGGTAGCCTGTTACTGCAAGGAAATATGCATGCAAAAGATACAGGACTTGGTAATACCTTTATAACCCACTCTTCACAATTTAAATCTTCTCCCACCTCTGAACTTGCTGTTAAATTAGGAAATATCTGTCATGACTTAAATCTTTGTCTATCTAACTTAGCAGAGGAAAATATGTGCTGTACATACTTCTAATAGTATCACAAGGGAAACAAACCAGACACCATGTTAGCTTTCAGGTTCCATTGCTCCACACCACTTTTATGACTTAAGTCCACTGCTGGTCAGCTAACTATTAACTATAACTATTTTCTAACTCATCTATCTTGCCTTTATTCATCTCCACAACCTTTCAATGCATCATTGGCAGATTCTCTCTTTTTCAGTGTCACTCTTACTCTAATTTTGCTTGATTCCGTTCTGTTCTTGTCTTCTTGAAAAGGAAATATCTCTTTTTGGAAGTCCAAACTGCAATAAGAACCCCTAAAACTATAAAACAACTGAGTTTACACTGTACACTTTTGACTAATTCAATTTTTAGTAACAGAACACTATAGCTTTTGATTTTTTAAATCTAAAGAGGGCCATAGATAGATCAAAATTTGGTCAGTTCAGCAGGGGCTGGTTGAATTTCGATCCATGTGTGACCTCTATCAATAGATCAACTTCTCTTGAATGGACCTGTGGGAAAACAGCTGCCTGATCTGCAGCTGCCACCAATGGCTGCAGGACTGATCTGTGTATTCTGACAGCAGAGGAGTCCCCCCACTGTGAGAATATAATAGCACAGTAGGGAGGAATCCTTGAATGTGTGGATGAGGGAAGTGGTTCAGGTTTTTTTTTCGTTCAGTCCATTGGCTGAATGAAAAAAAAACATAGCCATGATAAATACCCTCTATTTATCCTTCACCATTTTCTTTGGATGATTATTGTAATATCTTTGTTCATTCCCTATTTATTTTTTAAATTTTGTCTACTTTATTTTATAGGTTCATCCGCCACAGAGGTGGTTTAATGCTACCTCATATGCACAATTTACCATTATTCCTGAGATTTGTTCTGTTTGGGAAAACCCCTTCCCTTTTTCTTTAGTATACTATTACTTCAATACTTCAGATGATTCTACTCAATCATTTATTGCTCTCTCAAGTCTACTTTAATGTTGCTAACTTTTTGTACATTGTGTGATAAAAAAAAAAATATCTCCCATGTATTGTATTTTGTAAAACTTTATTAAAAATTTTGAAAATAGCGGGAAGGCCCAAAGTTCTGCTGCAGCGCAGACAGGCAAGCAGCAGCAGGTTGAGAACGCTGAAAGCGCGCACAGGCGGCCCGCACTTTTCTTAATAGATGAGATTTTTTAAACAGTACCAATCATCCTTATACCACTGGTTAAAAAACAATAATTTTATTATACTTAAAAAGATTGAACAATTATATTGCAAATAATATGTGAAAATAAAACTACCACTCTGGCTCTAAGCACCTCATATACAGATATTGATCCTTATTCAAACCCCTAATGGTTAGTAAGCATCAACATCACTTGGTGGAATCTTCATTGAACCCCAATTCTCTACATGTTTTGTTAAACCTTCAACTCCCTCATGAATGGAAGGGAAGGTGTTCATTAAAACCACGAACACAGTTTCCTAACCAACCCTAATCTCACTCACACAGTTTGTCAGCTTTCCCTTTCATTTCCCTAAGGCAGCTTTCAATACTGTGAAATGATAGCTGCTCTGTGTCCCAATTTTTTATTGTGAGGAGACCAACTTATCCAAAAGCCCCCTTATTGCCCTTTTTTGAGCCTGTTGAATCTGCGTATATATTCTTCCAGGATGGTGCATTTGCACATATATTTACCAGGAGAGCAAGTCTCGAATCTGCAGGGTTTGTCTTAAACCTGTGGTAGTGGTGAACCCAAACCTCATTCTAAATAGATAGGAAATTTATGGTCTGTCAGTTTTGGTTATTTAGTGGTTATTCGTATATAAAGGGTTGAAGACTAAAATTAATTTGTCCTGCGCCAAATACATAAAGTAAAGTTCATTCCCTTCAGTTTTTGAAAGATTAATTTCATGTAATTTACATATATACATGTACATGTAATTTTAAGTCAAAGAAAAAATTAAACCTCAACTCCAGATAACACTTTTTAAAGTGATACTAAAGTCTCAGTTTTAAAATTTAATAGCAAACGTGTTATAATTACCTGCTCTGTGCAGTGGTTTTGCACAGAGCAGCCCGGATCCGCCTCTTCTCGGGTTCCTCGCCAGTGCTCCAGGCCCCTCCCTCCTGCCAAATGCCACTAAGGCAAGCAGCTTGCTATGAATCAACCCCAAGCCTAGCATAGAATGCATTAACCGCTTGCTGACCAGCTGCCAAAGTTATGCTGCGGCAGGTTGGCTCGGCTGTGCGAAACACCATAGGTGTACGTCAGGCACATACACAGCGATCCGTGCCCACTCGCTAGCGGGTAGCTAACCAGCGGGTCTGGCGGACTCAGTGTCCCCCGGCCACCCGCGATTGCTCCAGAGAGAGGCAAAACGGGGATCTGCCAGTGTAAACAAAGCAGATCCCTGTTCTTCAGGGGAGTAGAGAGAGACCGTCTGTTCCTAGTGATTAGGAACAGCAATCTCTCTCCTCCTCCAGACAGCCCAGCCCCCATACAGTTAGAAACACCTCCCAGGGAACACATTTAATTCCTTGATAACCCCCTAGTGTTAGCCCCTTCCCTGCCACTGTCATTTATACATTGATCAGTTAATTTTTATAGCACTGATCGCTCTATAAATGTCACTGGTCGCAAAAAAGCATCAAAAGTGTCCGATCTGTTTGCTGCAGTCCACAGTCCCAATAAAAATCACAGATCACTGTCATTACTAGTAAAGAATAAAAATGCCATAAATCTATGCCCTATTTTGTAGACATGATAACTTTTGCGCAAGCCAATAAATATACGCTAATTGGGATTATTTTTACCAAAAATATGTAGAAGAATACTTATTGGCCTAAACTGAGGAAGAAAATTTTCTATCAAATACTTACCGCAATTTTCCTTTCCTGATAGACTCCATGGCAGCCATGTGTGGGTTTACCCTACCCCCTTTTTATCCCTATAGGACCTTACGTGAGATAAATTTGACCCCATGTTCAGCACGTGTGCTCCATAACTAGCCCCTCCTCTTGACCCGGGGGTGTAAACTCCGGCTGCCATGGAGTCTATCAGGAAAGGAAAATTACGGTAAGTAATTGATAGTAAATTTTTAATTTTCCTGACAGCCTCCATGGCAGCCATGTGTGGGACTTAACTAGCCAAAAACCATAGGGGTGGGAATGGTGAACAAAAAAGGTTTTATTCACCTGTCCACTGACAGAACTTTTAAACCAAACGTAACAGAAGACAATGCCGCTGGCTCCACGCAGTAATGTGTCATGAAGGTATTCAGTGAAGGCCATGAGGCTGTTCTGCAAATGACCTCGGGAGCTGCCTGACGCGCCGCAGCCCAGGAGGTGGAGATACTTCTGGTTGAGTGAGCTGTCACCACGAAGCCCGAAGAGCGCAATACGCACTCTTTACTCCAGGACATTGAACATGGAATGTGGGGAGGTGGGCCCCATGTCCCTGGGAAAATTCCACCCCGCAGTGGGCTCCCCATCCCGTGTGGCTGGCATCGGTTGTGACTATCACCCATGTTGGTGGGGAGATGGAGTGACACTTGAGCAAGTTCTTGCATTGCAGCCACCATGGCAGGCTGTCCCTCATGGCCGTTGATATGCGAATGGAGTGATCGCCCTTGTCCGGCCTCCATTGGCGCAGGAATCCCATCTGGAATGGGTGCATCCTCCACAGCACCCACTTCACCATGGGGGATGTAGAAACCATGAGACAATGGGAGACTCTCAGATACGAGGATGACAAGGCCAGATAAATTCTGTCCCGTATTATGCCAATTTTCTCAGACAGTAGGGAAATAGTGTTCTCCCTGGTGTTGAACTGAGCCCCTAGATACACCAGATCTTGTGAAGGCTCTAGGCGACTCTTTTGCAGATTTATCATCCAGCCGAACTCTTGAAGAGTTGCAATCACTTGTGACCTCTGGGCCAGCAGCTGGTCTCTGTCCTGAGGTAGTAGAAGCAAGTCGTCAAGGTAGTGATGTAGACATATA
Organism: Glandirana rugosa; assembly: GCA_018402905.1. Taxonomy (NCBI): domain Eukaryota; kingdom Metazoa; phylum Chordata; class Amphibia; order Anura; family Ranidae; genus Glandirana; species Glandirana rugosa. Next base: position 258,693 of record BLSH010552918.1, on the reverse strand, counting down.
CACTTCTTCCTGATATGAGCTACCACCACTAGGAAGACTTTTGAAAATACCCGCGGGGACATCAAGAGTCCAAAGGGGAGACACGTAAACTGGAGGTGGCATTGACCGACCAGGAAGTGGAGATACTTGCGGAACCCCTCTGCAATGGGGACATGAAAGTACGCATCCTTCAAATCTATTTCAATTAACCAGTCACCTGGTTGCACTGAGCGCTGTATTGTTGTGAGGGTCTTCATCTTGAATTTTATGTTTTTGATGAAATAGTTTAAATGGGTAAGATCTATAACTGGTCTCCAAGTTCCATTCTTTTTTTGAATTAGAAAAAGAGGAGAGTAAAGGCCCTGAAACGTCTCTTCTTCCGGCACCAGCACCGCTGCGCCCTGAGGTACCAGTTCTAGCAGAATTCACTTTTTCTCTTCCACACAAGGCACTAGCGTGGGAACAACTCTGAGTACCGGTTTGCTTGTAAAGGCCCACGAATGTCCGATGGAGACTGTCCTAGAATTGGAACAGACGTGCTCCTACCCGACCCGCCTGTGCGGGCCCAATCTCAAAAGGACTTAGCTGGATCACGCTCAGTAGTTGCCGTGCCGTTAGCAGCCCTCTGGGTGGACATCTGGCCCCTTTTCCAGTTCCTCCCAGCCCCCAAACAAAACACTGCCATGGAATCTCCCATAACGGCAGCCTCTTCCGAGACCCTGCTCCTCCCCCGTTGGTGTCTCCAGGGGCAAAGCAGGCCGCCTTTCCTGGGCTCTTCTGGCCTGAATGCAGCTCACCTGCCATAGCTGGGTACTGGGTGAAGGGGGACACCACATCCCTGATGTCTGCCCCGCTCCTAAGGCTGGGGACAACGCTGCCCGGGATGCTTGCTGTTCTTGACTCCAGTAAGTCTCATGCAATCGGGTCCATAGAGGAGGACAAAAAAAGGAACATGAGGGCTGAGCATGGGGTCAAATTTATATGAAATAGGGTCCTATAAAAGAGGGGGTGGGGTAAACCCACACGTGGCTGCCATTGGGGCTGTCAGGAAACTTGTTTTTTTAAATTGTTTTTGGATATTTATTATAGCAAAAAGTAAAAAATACTGTTTGGTTTTTTCAAAATGTTCACTCTTTTTTGTTTATAGAGCAAAATATAAAAATCACAGAGGTGATCAAATACCACCAAAAGAAAGCTCTATTTGTGGGAAAAAAGGGACATCAATTTTGTTTGGGTACAATGTTGCATGACTGTGCAATTGTCAGGTAAAGTGACGCAGATCGCAAAAAATGGCCTGGTCAGGAAATGGATAAATCCTTCTAGGGCTGAAATGGTTAAGATAAAAAACCATGTGACTTTAAAACCACTTTAAGCAGCAATAAGCAGCAATTCAGGACATGCACAACAAAGCTTGTGTTGCCACTCACATTCCTTTAGTAAGTGCAAAACAAATAGCTGTTGATCCAGTCATAATTTTTTTTTTTTTTTTTTAAATGTGAAAATTTTATTATCTCATGTTTAAAATATCAATACAAAATTTAGTCATAAATTTAAAGCTTCCCAGTGTCCTCTCCACACATACTGGGGTTGATTTTCTTAAAGATTTATGATCACAGGTTTATTTTGAGTGGAGCTGGAATGGTGAGGTGCCTGTAAAGGTGGAACCATATTGCTTAGATACTGTTCTAATACCATTAATGCCTGAAATATGACAGGCAGTTTCATCTGGTGGGTTTGCTAGATTGGAGTGAAGAAGTGTTGTTCACTGGATTCACAGCAGTGTTGTAGTGTTGTATTTCAGTAGAAAATGATACAAGAGTGGACTTACTACATTATTTTTAGCAATTTTCTGGACTGGCTACACTTACTATACTTACAGTTGTGCTCATAAGTTTACATACCCTGGCGGAATGTATGACTTCTTGGCCATTTTTCAGAGAATATGAATGATAACACAAACACATTTCTTTTACTCATGGTTAGTGTTTGGCTGAAGCCATTTATTATCAATCAAATGTGTTTACTCTTTTTAAATCATAATGACAACATCAACTACCTTTTACATAACCTGGTGATTTTGGCCTGATAACATGCACACAAGTTGACACAAAGGGGTTTGAATGTCTATTAAAGGTAACCATCCTCACCTGTGATCTGTTTGCTTGTAATTAGTGTGTGTGTATAAAAGGTCAATGAGTTTCTGGACTCTTGACAGACCCTTGCATCTTTCATCCAGTGCTGCACTGATGTTTCTGGATTCCGAGTCATGGGGAAAGCAAAAGAATTGTCAAAGGATCTGCGGGAAAAGGTAGTTGACCTGTATAAAACAGGAAAGGCATATAAAAAGATAAAGATATCCAAGGAATTGAGAATGCCAATCAGCAGTGTTCAAACTCTATTCAAGAAGTGTAAACTGAGGGGTTCTGTTGAAACCGAACCACGGTCATGTAGACCAACTAAAATTTCAGCCACAACTGCCAGGAAAATTGTTCGGGATGCTAAGAAAAACTCACAAATAACTTCAGGCAAAATACAGGACTCTCTGAAAACATGTGGTGTGGCTGTTTCAAGATGCACAATAAGGAGGCAGTTGAAGAAAGATGGGCTGCATGGTCGAGTCTCCATAAGAAATCCATTACTATGCAAATGCAAAAAAGTCTCCCGCTTACAATACGCCAAACAGCACAGAGACAAGCCTCAAACCTTCTGGCACAAAGTAATTTGGAGTGATGTGACCAAAGTTTAACTTAATACCATATATTACCCCCTTTAACATCAACGACAGCTTGTAGTCCTTTGTGGTATTTGTGGATGAGGTTCTTTATCTTCTCAAATGTTAAAGCTGCAAATTCCTCTTGGCAAAAAGCCCAGTTGTGGCTGAAATAATAGTTGGTGTACCTGACCGTGGTTTGGTTTCAACAGAACACCTCATTTTCCACTTCTTGATTAGAGTTTGAACATTGCTGATTGGCATTCTCAATTCCTTGGATAGCTTTTTATATCTCTTTCCTGTTTTATATAGTTCAACTACCTTTTCCCGCAGATCCTTTGCCCCATTTACCCTGATGTACCCCATTTGCCCTGATGTGCCCTGACGTGCCCTGTACCCTGATTTGCATGCCCTGATGTGATGTTCTCTTTACCCTGATGTGCTGTGCCCTGTACCCTGATGTGCTGTGCTCTGTACCCTGATGTGCTGTGCCCTGTACCCTGATGTGCTTTACCCTGATGTGCTGTTCTCTGTACCCTGATGTGCTTTGCCCTATACCATGATGTGCTTTACCCATATGTGCTTTGTCCTGATGTACTGTGCCCTGTACCCTGATGTGCTATGCCCTGATCTGCTGTGCCCTGTAACCTGATGTGCTGTGCCCTGATGTGCTGTGCCCTGTACCCTGATGTGTTGCGCCCTGATGTAATGTGCCCTGTACCCTGATGTGCTGTGCCCTGTACCCCGATGTGCTCTGATGTGCTGTGCGCTGTACCCTGATGTGCTGTGCCCTGTACCCTGATGTGCTGTGCCCTGATGTGAACTGTACTCTGATGTGCTGTGCCCTGATATGCAATATACCCTGATCCCTGATGTGCTGTGCCCTGATGTACACTGTACCCTGATGTGCTGTGCTCTGTACCCTGTGTGCTATGCCCTGTGCCCTTATGCGCTGTGCCCTGTAGTGCCCTGTGCCCTGTACCTGGATGTGCTGTACCCTGATGTGCTATGCCCTGATCTGCTGTGCCCTGTACCCTGATGTGCTGTGCCCTGTACCCTGATATGCTGTGCCCTGATGTGATGTGCCCTGTACCCTGATGTGCTGTGCCCTGTACCCTGATGTGCTCTCATGTGCTGTGCGCTGTGCCCTGATGTGCTGTGCCATGTACCCTGATGTGCTGTGCCCTGATGTGCTGTGCCCTGATGTGTGCTGTACTCTGATGTGCTGTGCCCTGATATGCAATGTACCGTGATCCCTGATGTGCTGTGCCCTGATGTACACTGTACCCTGATGTGCTGTGCCCTGTACCCTGATGTGCTGTGCCCTGTAGTGCCCTGTGCCCTTATGTGCTGTGCCCTGTAGTACCCTGTGCCCTTATGTGCTGTGCCCTATAGTGCCCTGTGCCCTGATGTGCTGGGCCCTGATGTGCGCTGTACCCTAATGTGCCCTGTACCCTGATGTGCTGTGCCCTGGGTCGGTTTGGATGAAGTCCAGGGCCAAATGTTTGTCCCAGTCCAGCCCTGCCTGTAAGTGTAAATTTTGCTGTATGGTTTGGTCTCCCACAGGAGGTAAAATAATAGATCTGCTAGCAGGATCAGCGGGTGATAAACTATGTTATGGGGTAATCCTGTAACACTGCTATGTTAATGCTACTGACAGACTGTGTGATATATAATATTTTTTTTAATTTTGCCTATAGTTCATAGTTAAAGTGTAAGTTCACCTTGTAAAAGATTTTCTAGCAATCCCCTTTGCCCCTGAGCTCAGCTATAGAAGGAAACCTCACATATGTTTGAATGGCCCAGAGCTGCCATCACTGAGCTCAGCTGTAATGGGGAAGGGATGCACTGCATACACTCGCAGTTTGAATGGCCCAGAGTGACAACTACTGAGTTCAGCTTGCCCGACACCTTTACCTTGTACTACCTAAAGTATTCACTGACTGTCTGGCAATTGAAGGGTTATCTGGTAGCCACAGGCTCAGGTCCCTCCCCAGCAGCTATGGGGTTAAGCCTGTGCAGCCGTTCAATATACAAAGTGTAACTCATGTGCTCCCTATAATTGCTATCCACACGTAGTACAAATGTGTTTGTTAGTCAAAAAATACTGTATATACTGTATGGGAGGTTGCTGCTAGCATCAATGTGTGTTCTCACACAAAACGCAAAGCAAAATAAAGAAAGTGTTTTATGCTGCTCTGCTAAAACTCTAACATTATAAATTCACATATACAGTATAAAGCAATAAAACCACCAGAATCGTCGCTGTCGTCACTTTCAGTGTCTGATGACGAATTTCCCCCACGAATCAGTATCGATCAATTCTGCAAGTGATTCTTATTTACTATCACTGCTTTCTAGCTGATCAAAAAACACCTTTGATGTAAAGGGACTAGAGTTGATCGAACCTCTGGAAGTGCAGGTTCGGCAGGTTTGGCCGAACTTACGGACAAAGTCCGGGTTCGGGTCCGGACTTGACCCGAACTTTGACCCGGACCCCGAACTCCATTGAAATCAATGGGGACCCGAACTTTTAGGCACAAAAATGGCTGTAACAAAGTCCTGGCAAGTCCAAGAGGTCTGAAAAAGGAAGGAAAATGGGGGTAAGGGTCGGACAAGTGCCCTACAAAGAAATGGGGATAGGGAAATAACTTAAAATAATTTTTAAGCTAAAATCACATAAAAAAAACAAAAATGGAGATTGATGTGGAGTTGGAGGTTGAGGAGGCGGTGAAAGTGGCGGTGGAGGAGGAGGAGGTAGCCAACACTGTTTTTTTTTTTTTTTGGATTTTTTTTTTTTTTTAAACCAGCAATGTAGATGCATTTAATTTTGTGCAAGAAACAATAATCTGTCCCTTTAAGCAACAGTAGGAACCTCTCCCTATAGAACTTGGAGATGATTTTAGATTCTAAAATCATCTCCAAGTTGTACAGGGAAAGCCTCCAGCTGTTGCTTTAAGGGAAAGATTATTGTTCTAAAATCATCTCCAAAGTGTATGGGAAAAGTCTATTGCAGCCGCATAGAGCCATATTACTGTTCTAAAATCATCTCCAAAGTGTATGGCAAAAGTCTTATTGCAGCCGCATAGAGCCATATTACTGTTCTAAAATCATCTCCAAAGTGTATGGGAAAAGTCTATTGCAGCCGCATAGAGCCATATCACTGTTCTAAAATCATCTCCAAAGTGTATGGGAAAAGTCTATTGCAGCCACATAGAGCCATATTACTGTTTTAAAATCATCTCCAAAGTGTATGGGAAAAGTCTATAGCAGCCGCATAGAGCCATATTACTGTTCTAAAATCATCTCCAAAGTGTATGGGAAAAGTCTATTGCAGCCACATAGAGCCATATTACTGTTTTAAAATCATCTCCAAAGTGTATGGGAAAAGTCTATTGCAGCCGCATAGAGCCATATTACTGTTCTTCCAGCCGCATAGAGAACCATATTATTGTTCTAAATTTTAGAACAATAATATGGCTCTCTATGTGGCTGGAAGAACAGTAATATGGCTCTATGCGGCTGCAATAGACTTTTCCCATACACTTTGGAGATGATTTTAAAACAGTAATATGGCTCTATGTGGCTGCAATAGGACTTTTCCCATACACTTTGGAGATGATTTTAGAACAGTAATATGGCTGGCTCTATGTGGCTGCAATAAGACTTTTCCCATACACTTTGGAGATGATTTTAGAACAGTAATATGGCTCTATGCGGCTGCAATAGGACTTTTCCCATACACTTTGGAGATGATTTTAGAACAGTAATATGGCTGGCTCTATGCGGCTGCAATAGACTTTTCCCCATACACTTTGGAGATGATTTTAGAACAATAATCTTTCCTTTAACCACTTCAGCCCCGGAAGGATTTCCCCCTTTAGGACCAGAGCCCTTTTTGCGATTCGGCACTGCGTCACTTTAACTGACAATTGCGCGGTCGTGCGACGTTGTGCCCAAACAAAATTTGCGTCCTTTTTTTCCCACAAATAGAGCTTTCTTTTGGTGGTATTTCATCACCGCTGCGTCATTTCTGATCGCCGCTATAAACAAAAGAAGAGCGACAATTTTGCAAAAAAACCCCCAAATTTCTTACTTTTTGCTAAAATACAAATCCAAAAAAAATATAAAAAAAATGTTTTTTCATCGGTTTTGGCCGATTTATATTCTTCCTCATATTTCTGATAAAAAAAATCGCAATCGGGGTTTATTGATTGGTTTGCACAAAAGTGGTTGCTTTTACGGATGATGAGAATTCATTTCTGGAGTTTTTATTTATTTATTTATTTTTTTTTACTAGTAATGGCGGTGATCTGCGATTTTTAGCGGTACTGCGATATTTCAGCGGACCATGTCGGAACATTTTGACACTTTTTTGGGACCATTGGCATTTATACAGCGATCCGTGCTATAAAAATGCACTGATTACTGTATAAATGCCATTGGCAGTGAAGGGGTTAACCTGCAGGGGGCTCTCTACGGGTTAACAGTGTTCCCTGGGCGTGTTCTAACTGTGGGGACTGCCCTAGCTGGGGAAGGGAAGTGATCACACCTTCCATGTAGAGGAAGGCTGTGATCACAGCCCTTCTCCCTTCACAGAACGGAGGTCCGTGTTTACTTACACGGACCTCCGTTCTTTCACTCCGGGGGGGGCATCCCGGGTGGCCGGCGGAGATCAACTCCGCCGCACCCGCTCCCTGGCCCTCCCCGGACACAGTGAGCGCGCGGGCGTGCCTCCGGCGGCGCGCGCACGCTCACTGGGCTCGATCTCGCAGCCACCGTCATATGACGGCGATTTGCACAGAGGAGCCAGCTTGTCGCCGTCAGATGCTGATCGGCGGTCGGCAACCGGTTAAAGCAACAGCTTGAACCTTTCCCTGTACAACTTGATGATGATTTTAGAACAATAATCTTTCCCTTAAAGCAACAGACTCTACCTAGTCCAGTCAGATCGATCTGTGCAGCAGGATGAGGTCTGCAATCTGTCCCTCAAAGCAGCAGTACTAGTATCTCTCCCTAGTCCACAATCAGATCGTTCAGTAATGCAGGGTAAGATGTTCTGCAATCTGTCCCTCACAGAGCCAGCAGCATCCTCTCCCTAAACTATCCTGAGAGCATATGACATGCAGCACAGTGACTCCAGCCCCCTATAGAGGCTGGGTCACATGGTGCACTGGCCAAACACAGCCATGCCATTAGTAGGCATGGCTGTGATGGCTCCTAAGGGAAAACCAGTGAAACACTTGTTGATTGACTGCCCTTGGCAGCTGTTCAACACATGGAATAAAATACCAGAACCCGGTTTGGGTCCGGGTCCCGGACACCCCAAAGTTTGGTACGGACCCGAACTTTATAGTCCGGGTTCGATCAACTCTAAAAGGGACGCTTATTGGATGCCATGGACATTCTCAAGTTTCCAGGCAGAAAGAATGTCATATATAATATAAATGCATGCAGGGCACTGGACAAAGCACTAGGGACAAGAGGATGTGAAATGATGAAATGATGTGATACAGTAATATAATCTTACAGATTTCAGTGTACTGTATGTGTTATGTGTTTTTCACTTTTTTAATTTGCCGCTGGGCTTTGCATCGTGACGCTCGCTGGGAATGGAGCCTGGCACACAGTACATCGGGCGGAGGACACAGCCCACGAACACAGCGGGAGGACATCGCAGGATCCTGGGGACAAGGTAAGTAACTTTGCCTGGATCCTGCGATGCAATCCCGAGTGTGGCTCGGGGTTACCGCTTTTGGTAGTGAAAATTCACTCCGAGCCACACTCGGGATTACCGCTAAGGAGGTTAATTACATTAATAGTGATATAAATCTTGTTTCATAAATAACCAACTCTCAATATTTCAAAAACATGGTGCCTTTATGTGTCACATTTGTGCTCTGTGGCCACAAAACTCTCACCTCCACGTTGATGTCATATAGCCTGTATATGATAATCCTTACACATTGTGACAGCAATCACTTCTTCGCCACCTCTATGGGCTCTCCGTTTGAGCTTCCTGAAGGTTCCAAAAATAGAGGGAGTGCAGTACTTTTAAGGTTCTTTTTTATTCATGCTGCCATATTGCCTTGCCCATAGATGGGAGAATGCCAAAAAGCCTCTTATGATGCAGTATATTGACATTGTGAATATTTTTTATAACCAAAGTGCACTTACACCTTAAAATCTTTAAAAATGCTTCAATACAAAAAAGCCCGGGGCTTAATTCCGCATGATGTCACTTCTGGTCTGCATCTGCCTCCACTCGCTCCCTACATGTTACGTCACAGTCACATGACTTTATCAGAGTGTAGCTCAGCTTCCTCCCTCGATCAGGGTGTGCAGCAGCTCAACTCCCTCCCATGTCCTCCTCTGCTTATGCAGAATACCCATAAAATCCTGCTTCCCCCCCCCATGTGTCACTGGGATTGTTATTGTTAATAGTGATGGCTGAAGTCTGTTTCCCTGCTGGGTGGTCACAGTGCCTTCGGAATCTTGCCAGTGAAATCCTTTACCCCTTGCCTGCCTGTGTTGTTGCCGGCATGTATGCAGGTAAATGCTTTCAGGGACATGATTGGCTCGAGCTCCGATTGTTTCCCTGATTTGCTTCACTGTGTCTGTGATGTAAAGTAAGCCAGCATGGCTAGGAACTTTTGTCCTTTTCAGCTGATGGGGAGATAAGTAATGAGGCACATGCGAATAAACTAGCAGTGGCCAGTGTTCTGAAACCGGCAAACCTTAAGGACGAAAATAAGTTATTAATCCAGTCCTGCTTTGTGTCAGTGAAGCTTTTGAATGTAGGGGTGTGATTTGCTGTACAAGTGGGCGAGTACAGAGGCTCAGTGTCCCCACTAGGGATGGGCCGAACATCCCCCCCAGTTCGGTTCTCACCAGAACATGCAAACAGACAAAAAATCTGTCCGAACATTAGAACACCATTAAAGTCTATGGGACCCGAACATGAGAAATCAAAAGTGCTCATTTTAAAGGCTTATATGCAAGTTATTGCCATAAAAAGTGTATGGGGGCCTGGGTCCTTCCCTAGGGAACATGTATCAATGCAAAAAAAGTTTTTAAATCAATTGTTTTTTCAGGAACAGTGATTTAAATAATGCTTAAAGTGAATCAATAAAAATGAAATATCAGCTGTTGGCTGTTGTGTCTAGCGTACTGACATGAGTCAAGTAATCGTACAACAAAGCCAGAGGTAGTGACGTGGTAAGAGTATATAAAGAGGAAGTTCAGGTGAATGTGATTTGTGAATTAGGAACATAGGTTTACTCGAACTGACACTTTCGGGCGTTCCTGACTTCTGAGCATGCGTGTTTTGCACATACAGCTTTCTTGGCCCAACTTCTCTGTACACATGAGTCAACAGTCGTACAACTGCTTGTTGTACAACAAAAGTTTTCTAGTCTGCTCAGCGAACTCAGCTGTATGACTGTTGAACGTCAGCTGTTGTAATCGCACGTACTAATGGTCAGATTATCGAACAACAAGCCCATTGTTGCACGACCGTCGCACCGTGTGTACGGGCCTTAAGTTCAATAATCATTAGATTATTTTTAAAAGCACTTTGGACTTATAGAAACGGAAATAGAATTTTGTCTATAAAGGGTGAACAAAGTTAATTGATTAACAATTACCTTTTCCTTATTTTAGTCTCTGCAATGACAAAATAATTCACAAGAGCTATTAAATATCCCCTTGATAACAGGAATGAAGTCTGCGTTTGGCCTGTTAATTAATCTCAATGTCTCTTTTTGGTGTGTTGATTCATCTCCATGGTGCACTGTTCATATACATAAAAACACTGATATGATCACACAAAAAGAATATACTAAGAAGAGAAAATGCTCTTATTAGCTTTAATATGTATTAGTTCTGGGTTAAGAATGGAGAGAGAATTTCAAAATTTGCAGTGAATTTCCTACAGGTTCCTTATTGGAAAGGTGCAAAGATAAACACTGGCATTTCAAAAAAAGGAATTATCAAAGAAGAAAAACGAAACAGAAGACAATGATGCTGTGTTCTCTTTTTGACTTTAAATACGTATTAGTTCTAGACTAAGTCTGAAATGAGCACTTTAAAATCTGCAGTGAATTTCAACATGCCCCTCATTGGAAAGGTACAAGGATGCAGTAAAAACAGGCATTTCATGTGATATTGTAAATCAAGTTTCTTTTTTCCCATCTTTGTTAGATACTTACTATTAAGTACACAAAAGCCTTTTTATAAATATCACATGCGGTACCGGAATTATGTATATATAGTGCTTTATAAAACTAAAATATCAGTAATGACTCATAGTGACCAAAATCAAACTCCACACCCTCACATTTTTATAATTTAATTAATACCATTCCCAAGGACTTCTTCCTTTGGTAAAAAACTTTCCACAAATGGTCTGTCTAACACTTGATTTGATCCAATGGTAATGATGTATTAAAACTAAAGACAAGAAAACGAGCATCAAATGGGATCTAGTTTACCTTTGATTATACAAAAACATTTAGTGGTTGCCTTTGGGAACACCTTTTTTAAAAAAAAAAAAATGTATTTTCTTATTTTATTGAATCATCACCAATATGCTGTTACTGGGGATACGTGGTGTGATTTCACATTCCTCTACAAAATTACAAGCTTCCCTTAAAGTTGAAGTGAACTTCAGTCCTGTACTTGTACCTAGAGGTAAGCCTATAATAGGGCTTACCTATAGGCACTGTAAATATCTCCTAAACGTGCACTGTTTAGGAGATATTTTCAATATATGCAGCCAATAACGTCATCAATGCATGCGCCCTGAAAGAATGGTCACTCGGGCCGTTCCTTCAAAATTCTGTGCCTTAAGAGTAGGGATGGGCCGAACAGACCCCTGTTCAGTTCGCACCAGAACTTTCGAACACGGGGAAAGTTTGGACCCGAACAATGAGCCCCATTGAAGTCAATGCGACCCGAACATGAAAAATTAAAAGTGCCCATTTTGAAGGCTTATAAGCAAGTAATTAGCATACAATGGTTATAGGAGTCTGGGTCCTGCCCTGGGGGACATGTATCAATGAAAAAAAAGTTTGTAAAAAACATCATTTTTAAAGGAGCAGTGATTTTAATAATATGTGAAAAAAAAGAAATATTCCTTTAAATATTGTGCCTGGGAGGTCCCCTTAGTCTGCATGTAAAAGGGCGCACTTCTATAATGTGTAGAACATAGCCAGAGCAAAATGACATTTCCATAGGAAAAATTGTCATTTAAAATCACTTGTGGCTGTAATGTATTGCCGATTCCCGGCAATATAGAAAAAAAATCACTGAAAAAATTTGCATAGGGTCCCCCCCATTCCATACCAGGCCCTTCGGGTCTGGTGTGGATTTTAAGGGGAATCCCGCTGCAAAATTAAAAAAAAAAATTGACGTGGGGTCCCCCCTAAAATCCAAACCAGACCCTTATCCGAGCATGCAGTTTGGCCAGCCAGGATAGGGGGAGACAATCGAGCGCCTCCCCCTCCTGAACCGTACCAGGCTACATGCCCTCAACATGGGGAGTATGGGTGCTTTGGGGCAGAGGGGGCTCTGCGCCCACCACCCCAAAGCACATTGTCCCCATTTTGATGGGGAAAAGAGCTTCTTCCCCACAACCCTGGACTGTGGTTGTGGGGGTCTGTGGGTGGGGGGCTTATCAGAATTTGTAAGCCCCCTTTAATAAGGGGGCCCCCAGATCCCGGCCACCCCAGGTGAATTAGTATCGGGTACATAATACCCCTACTAATTCACCAAAAAGTGTCAAAAAAGAAAAAAACACAGAAGACAATTAGGGACAAGTCCTTTATTAAAAAAGAAAAAAGAAATAAATAAATGCCCCCTGTTGTAATCCATCGTCAATCATGGCATGCGATGGACGAAAAAAAAAGCTGCATCAGCTCTTCCTCCATGGGAGGGCTCCAGCCGACTGAGCTGGCTTTGTTTTGACAGTTTATTTATATGGAAGGACGGGGCCACCCATTGACCTAAGTGCGTGACCCGCCCCTTCTGACGTCACATGATGTCAGAAGGGGCGAGGTCACCCGCTTACGTTCCTGGGTTTCCCCACCCTGCCATATAAATAATCTGTCATAATAAACAGTGGGCAGATAGCGAGAGCCCTCCCAACTTTTATAGGTTAACCCACCACAGAGATGGTTTTATGCTATGTCATATGCACAATTTACCATCATCCCTGTGATTCGTTCTCTTTGGGACAACTCTTCCCCCCTTTTCTCTCTAGTATACTATTACTGATACTTCAGATGATTGCAACACGGTTTATATTCTACCCAATCATTTATTACTCTCAAGTGTACTTTAATTTTGCAAATGTTTTATGCACCATGTGGTAAAAATACATCTGCCATATATTGCATTTTATAACATTTTAATAAAAATAATGAATAGAAAAGTTATCTTAATGGGTGTTATTTTTTTAATAGTACTAAGAATCCTTATACCACTGACAAAAACTAAATAAATAAATGTTTTATGAAAGCAAAAGGCGGCACTCTGAACTACTGCAGTTAATTTATTGGTGGTTGCAATGCAAAGGTAAAAAAGCAGACACGTTTCGGCGCGCACAGCCGCCTTGGTCACAGCTTTCATATCTTTGTTGGATGCGGTGGCGAGGACACCCAGGCTGAGAACCTGTACAAGTGGATTCAGACTTTATGGGAATACCAGCAGCACAAGGCAATCAGAACACCTCCGTTGAGCGCTGCACACCTGCACTAAATAAATGTATTACACCTAAATAGATTGCAAGATCATATTACATAAAATATGGGAAAATAACATCACCAGCTTAGCTCTCAACACCTCATATACAGATTTTCATCCCTATTGAACCCCTAATAGTGTGCTATAATTCTCTGCACATTTCTTTGAATCTTCAACTTCTTCTATGCAGTTTGGCAGCTTTTCTTTTCCTTTCCCAAAATCTGCTTTCAATACACAGACAATATAGCTGCTCTGTGCCCCCTCTTTTTTTTGGGGAGCAGCATGTGTACAGTTTGAATGGCCCACCACTACTGAATTCAGATGGAGTGGGAAGAGGATGCACTGCACTGGTGGTCAGTTTATGGGGCTGGAGTGGCCACTAAGTCCCAAAATGGCCACTAGGAGGTGTGATGTTCAGCACATTCTACAAATAATGTAATGGGAGGACCTTCAAAATATATAGCAGGAGGAGCATGGTATGTACTATTTATTGGATGTATAACTGTATATGGGGACTTTTTAAAAAGCTTCCTAAAGGTGAACTTTAAAGCAATAGTATTTTTAGCCACTGAACAACAATGCAAAAATACCCTAACAAACCCGAACTGTAAAGTTCGGGTTCGTACCAGACTTTGGGGTGTCCGTGTCCCGAACCCGGACTTTTTTTTGAGAAAAAGTCTGGGTTCTGGTTCGGGTATTTTTCACGCCTTTTGAATAGCTGCAGGGCAGCCAATCAACAAGCGTTTCACTAGTTTGCCCTTAGAAGCCATCACAGTCATGCCTACTAATGGCATGTCTGTGATTGGCCAGTGCATCATGTGACCCAGCCTCGATATGAGCACTGAATTTCACATGCTCTCAGGCTAGTGTAGGGAGAGGATGCTGCCGCCGCTGTGAGGGAGAGATTAGCGTTCTAAAATCATCTCATACTCTTTGCTAATCTATAGCATATGATCTATAGGGTGAGGTTCCTGGTGCTGGTGTGAGGGATAGATTAGCGTTCTAAAATCATCTCATACTGCTATAGGGAGAGGTTCCTGGTGCTGGTGTGAGGGATACATTAGCGTTCTAAAATCATCTCATACTTAGTATAAGGAGAGGTTCCTGCTGCTGCTGTGAGGGACAGATTAGTGTTCTAAAATCATCTCATATTGCTATAGGGAGAGGTTCCTTCGTGTTGCTGGTGTGAGGGATAGATTAGCATTCTAAAACTATCTGATACTGCTAGAGGGAGAGGTTCCTGCTGCTGTTGTGAGGGACAGATTAATGTTCTAAAATCATCTCATACTGCTATAGGGAGAGGTTCCTGCTGCTGCTGTGAGGGACAGATTAGTGTTCTAAAACCATATCATACTGCTATAGGGAGAGGTTCCTGCTGCTGCAGTGAGGGATAGATTAGTGTTCTAAAATAATCTCATACTGCTATAGGCAGAAGTTCCTTCCTGGTGCTGGTGTGAGGGAAAGATTAGTGTTCTAAAATCATCTCATACTGCTATAGGGAAAGGTTCCTGCTGCTGTTGTGAGGGACATATTGATGTTCTAAAATCATCTCATACTGATATAGGGAGAGGTTTATTAGTGGTGCTGGTGTGAGGGATAGATTAGCGTTCTAAAATCATCTCATACTGCTATAGGGAGAAGTTCCTGCTGCTGCTGTGAGGGACAGATTAGTGTTCTAAAACCATATCATTCTGCTATAGGGAGAGGTTCCTGCTGCTGCAGTGAGGGATAGATTAGTGTTCTAAAATAATCTCATACTGCTATAGGCAGAAGTTCCTCCCTGGTGCTGGTGTGAGGGATAGATTAGTGTTCTAAAATCATCTCATACTGCTATAGAGAGAGGTTCCTGCTGCTGCTGTGAGGGATAGATAAGTGTTCTAAAACCATCTCATACTGCTATAGGGAGAGGTTCCTGCTGCTGCTGTGAGGGACAGATTAGTGTTCTCAAATCGTATCATACTGGTATAGGGAGAGGTTCCTGCTGCTGGTGTGAGGGACAGATTAGTGTTCTAAAATCATCTCATACTGCTATGCGGAGAGGTTCCTGCTGCTGCTGCTGCTGCTGTGCAGGATAGATTAGTGTTCTAAAATCATCTCATACTGCTATAGGGAGAGGTTCCTGCTGCTGCTTTGAGGGATAGATTAGTGTTCTAAAATCAACTCATACTGCTATAGGGAGAGGTTCCTGCTGCTGCTGCTGCTGTGAGGGATAGATTAGTGTTCTAAATTAATCTCATACTGCTATAGGGAGAGGTTCCTGCTGCTTCTGTGAGGGATAGATTAGTGTTCTAAAATCATCTCATACTGCTATAGGCAGAGGTTTCTTCCTGGTGCTGGTGTGAGGGATAGATTAGTGTTCTAAAATCATCTCATACTGCTATAGGCAGAGGTTCCTTCCTGGTGCTGGTGTGAGGGATAGATTAGTGTTCTAAAATCATCTCACACTGCTATAGAGAGAGGTTCCTGCTGCTGGTGTGAGGGACATATTAGTGTTCTAAAATCATATCATATTGGTATAGGGAGAGGTTCCTGCTGCTGGTGTGAGGGGCAAGATAGTGTTCTAAAATCATATCATACTGGAATAGGGAGAGGTTCCTGCTGCTGGTGTGAGGGACAGATAAGTGTTCTAAAATCATTTCATACTGCTATAGGCAGAGGTTCCTTCCTTGTGCTGGTGTGAGGGACAGATTAGTGTTCTAAAATCATCTCATACTGCTATAGAGAGAGGTTCCTGCTGCTGCTGTGAGGGACAGATTAGTGTTCTAAAATCATCTCATACTGGTATAGGAAGAGGTTCCTGCTGCGGGTGTGAGGGACAGATTAGTGTTCTAAAATCATTGCATACTGCTATACAGAGAGGTTCCTGCTGCTGCTGCTGTGAAGGATAGATTAGTGTTCTAAAATCATCTCATACTGCTATAGGGAGAGGTTCCTGCTGTTGCTTTGAGGGATAGATTAGTGTTCTAAAATCAACTCATACTGCTTAAGGGAGAGGTTCCTGCTGCTGCTGTGAGGGATAGATTAGTGTTCTAAAATAATCTCATACTGCTATAGGGAGAGGTTCCTGCTGCTGATGTGAGGGATAGATTAGTGTTCTAAAATCATCCCATACTGCTATAGGGGGAGGTTCCCGCTGCTACTGTGAGGGATAGATTAGTGTTCTAAAATAATCCCATACTGCTATAGGGGGAGGTTCCTGCTTCTGTTTTGAGGGACAGATTAGTGTTCTAAAATCATATCATATTGGTATAGGGAGAGGTTCCTGCTGCTGGTGTGAGTGGCAAGATAGTGTTCTAAAAGCATATCATACTTTAATAGGGAAAGGTTCCTGCTGCTGGTGTGTGGGACAGATACGTGTTCTAAAATAATCTTAAACTGCTATAGGCAGAGGTTCCTGCTGCTACTGTGAGGGATAGATTTGTGTTCTAAAATCATCTCATACTGCTATAGGGAGAGGTTCCCGCTGCTGTGAGGGATACGTCATCCTCAACTAAAATCTTGTGATTAGATAGTGAGTGACGTCGTCGTCCTCGAAAAGGGATATCGTCATACTCTACTAAAATCTTGTGATTAGATAGGGAGTGTCGTCGCCCTTGGAGAGGGATATCGTCATACTCTACTAAAATCTTGTGTTTAGATAGGGAGTGTCATCGTCGTCCTTGGAGACGGATATCGTCAAATTCTAATAAAATCTTGTGCATAGACAGGGTGTGTGGTCGTCGTCCTTGGAAAGGGATAATTTCATACTATACGAAAATCTTGTGATAGAACGGTGAGTGTGGTCGTCGTCCTTGGAGAGGGATATGGTTATACTATACTAAAAT
>BLSH010552918.1:173305-221772 GCA_018402905.1 Glandirana rugosa | reverse complement strand
CTGCTGTCAGTGATAGATTAGTGTTCTAAAATCATCATATACTGCTATAGGGAGAGGTTCTTTCCTGGTGCTGGTGTGAGGGATAGATTAGCGTTCTAAAATCATCTCATACTCCTATAGGGAGAGGTTCCTGCTGCTGCTGTGAGGGATAGATTAGTGTTCTAAAATCGTCTCATACTGCTATAGGGAGACGTTCCTGCTGCTGCCGTGTAGGATAGATTAGCTTTCTAAAATCATCTCATACTGGTATAGGGAGACTTTCCTGCTGCTGGTGTGAGGGATAGATTAGCATTCTAAAATAATCTCATACTGCTATAGGGAGAGGTTCCTGCTGCTGGTGTGAGGGACATATTAGTGTTCTAAAATCATCTCATACTGCTATAGGGAGAGGTTCCTGCTGCTGCTGTGTAGGATAGATTAGCTTTCTAAAATAAGTGCATACTGCTATAGGGAGAGGTTCCTGCTGCTGGTGTAAGGGACAGATTAGTGTTCTAAAATCATCTCATACTGCTATAGGCAGAGGTTCCTTCCTGGTGCTGGTGTGAGGGATAGATTAGTGTTCTAAAATCATCTCATACCGCTATAGGGAGAGGTTCCTGCTGCTGCTGCTGTGAAGGATAGATTAGTGTTCTAAAATCATCTCATACTGCTATAGGCAGAGGTTCCTTCCTGGTGCTGGTGTGAGGGATAGATTAGTGTTCTAAAATCTCTAAAATCATCTCATACTGCTATAGGGAGAGGTTCCTGCTGCTGCTGTGAGGGACAGGTTAGTGTTCTAAAATCATATCATACTGGTATAGGGAGAGGTTCCTGCTGCTGATTTGAGGGACATATTAGTGTTCTAAAATCATCTCATACTGCTATACGGAGAGGATCCTGCTGCTGCTGCTTTGAAGGATAGATTTGTGTTCTAAAATCATCTAATACTGCTATAGGGAGAGGTTCCTGCTGCTGCTTTGAGGGATAGATTAGTGTTCTAAAATCATCACATACTGCTATAGGGAGAGGTTCCTTCTGCTGCTATGAGGGATAGATTAGTGTTCTAAAATCAACTCATACTGCTATAGGGAGAGGTTCCCAATGCTACTGTGAGGGATAGATTAGTGTTCTAAATTAATCTCATACTGCTATAGGGAGAGGTTCCTGCTGCTGCTGTGAGGGACAGATTAGTGTTCTAATATTATATCATATTGGTATAGGGAGAGGTTCCTGCTGCTGGTGTGAGGGGCAAGATAGTGTTCTAAAATCATATCATACTGGAATAGGGAGAGATTCCTGCTGCTGGTGTGAGGGACAGATAAGTGTTCTAAAATCATCTCATACTGCTATAGGGAGAGGTTCCTGCTGCTGCTGTGAATGATAGATTACTCTTCTAAAATCATCTCATACTGCTACACGGAGAGGTTCCTGCTTCTTCTATGAGGGACAGATTAGTGTTCTAAAATCATATCATACTGGTATAGGGAGAGGTTCCTGCTGCTGGTGTGAGGAACAGATTAGTGTTCTAAAATCATTTCATACTGCTATAGGGAGAGGTTCCTGCTGCTGCTGTGAGGGATAGATTAGCGTTCTAAAATCATCTTATACTGCTATAGGGAGAGGTTCCTGCTGCTGCTGTGAGGGATAGAATAGTGTTCTAAAATCATCTTATACTGCTATAGGAAGAGGTTCCTGGTGCTGCTGTGAGGGATAGATTAGCGTTCTAACATCATCTCATACTGCTATAGGGAAAGGTTCCTGCTGCTGCTGTGAGGGATAGATTAGCATTCTAAAATCATCTCATACTCCTATAGGGAGAGTTTCCTGCTGCTGCTGCGAGGGATAGATTAGTGCTCTAAAATCATTTCATACTGCTATAGGGAGAGGTTCTTGCTGCTGCTGTGTAGGAAAGAGTAGGGTTCTAAAATCATCTGATACTGCTATAGGTAGAGGTTCTTGCTGCTGCTGTGTAGGATAGAGTAGGGTTCTAAAATCATCTCATACTGCTATAGGGAGAGGGTCCTGGTGCTGGTGTGAGGGATAGATTGGTGTTCTAAAATCATCTCATACTGCTATAGTGAGAGGTTCATGCTGCTGGTTTGAGGGACAGATTAGTGTTCTAAAATCATATCATACTGCTATAGGGAGAGGTTCCTGCTGCTGCTGTGAGGGATAGATTAGTGTTCTAAAATCATCTCATGCTGCTATAGGGAGAGGTTCCTGGTGGTGGTGTGAGTGATAGATTAGCATTCTAAAATCATCTCATACTGCTATACAGAGAGGTTCCTGCTGTTGGTGTGAGGGACAGATTAGTGTTCTAAAATCATATCATACTGGTATTAGGAGAGGTTCCTGTTGCTGCTGTGAGGGACAGATTAGTGTTCTAAAATCATTTCATACTGGTATAGGGAGAGGTTCCTGCTGCTGGTGTGAGGGACAGATTAGTGTTCTAAAATCATATCATACTGGTATAGGGAGAGATTCCTGCTGCTGCTGTGAGGGACAGATTAGTGTTCTAAAATCATATCATACTGGTATAGGGAGAGGTTCCTGCTGCTGGTGTGAGGGACAGATTAGTGTTCTAAAATCATCTCATACTGCTATAGGAAAAAGTTCCTGCTGCTGCTGTCAGTGATAGATTAGTGTTCTAAAATCATCATATACTGCTATAGGGAGAGGTTCTTTTCTGGTGCTGGTGTGAGGGACAGATTAGCGTTCTAAAATCTTCTCATAATGCTATAGGGAGAGGTTCCTGCTCCTGTTGTGAGGGACAGATTAGCGTTCTAAAATTATCTCATATTGGCGTAGGGAGAGTTTCCTGCTGCTGGTGTAAGGGACAGATTGGTGTTCTAAAATCATCTCATACTGGTATAGGAAGAGGTTCCTGCTCCTGTTGTGAGGGACAGATTAGCGTTCTAAAGTCATCGCATACTGGTGTAGGGAGAGGTTCCTGCTGCTGCTGTGATGGATAGATTAGCGTTCTAAAATCATCTCATACTCCTATAGGGAGAGTTTCCTGCTGCTGCTGCAAGGGATAGATTAGTGCTCTAAAATCAACTCATACTGCTATAGGGAGAGGTTCTTGCTGCTGCTGTGTAGGAAAGAGTAGGGTTCTAAAATCATCTCATACTGCTATAGGGAGAGGTTCCTGGTGCTGGTTTGAGGGATAGATTGGTGTTCTAAAATCATCTCATACTGCTATAGTGAGAGGTTCCTGCTGCTGGTTTGAGGGACAGATTAGTGTTCTAAAATCATATCATACTGCTATAGGGAGAGGTTCCTGCTGCTGCTGTGAGGGATAGATTAGTGTTCTAAAATCATCTCATGCTGCTATAGGGAGAGGTTCCTGGTGGTGGTGTGAGTGATAGATTAGCATTCTAAAATCATCTCATACTGCTATACGGAGAGGCTCCTGCTGTTGGTGTGAGGGACAGATTAGTGTTCTAAAATCATATCATACTGGTATTAGGAGAGGTTCCTGTTGCTGCTGCGAGGGACAGATTAGTGTTCTAAAATAATTTCATACTGGTATAGGGAGAGGTTCCTGCTGCTGGTGTGAGGGACAGATTAGTGTTCTAAAATCATATCATACTGGTATAGGGAGAGGTTCCTGCTGCTGGTGTGAGGGACAGATTAGTGTTCTAAAATCATCTCATACTGCTATAGGGAAAGGTTCCTGCGACTGCTGTCAGTGATAGATTAGTGTTCTAAAATCATCATATGCTGCTATAGGGAGAGGTTCTTTCCTGGTGCTGGTGTGAGGGACAGATTAGCGTTCTAAAATCATCTCATAATGCTATAGGGAGAGGTTCCTGCTCCTGTTGTGAGGGACCGATTAGCGTTCTAAAATTATCTCATACTGGCGTAGGGAGAGGTTCCTGCTGCTGGTGTGAAGGACAGATTAGTGTTTTAAAATCATCTCATACTGGTATAGGAAGAGGTTCCTGCTCCTGTTGTGAGGGACATATTAGCGTTCTAAAATAATCTCATACTGGTGTAGGGAGAGGTTCCTGCTGCTGGTGTGAGGGATAGATTAGCGTTCTAAAATCATCGCATACTGCTATAGGGAGAGGTTCCTGGTGCTGGTATGAGGGATAGATTAGCATTCTTAAATCATCTCATACTGCTATAGGGAGAGGTTCCTGCTGCTGCTGTGAATGATAGATTACTCTTCTAAAATCATCTCATACTGCTACACGGAGAGGTTCCTGCTTCTTCTATGAGGGACAGATTAGTGTTCTAAAACCATATCATACTGGTATAGGGAGAGGTTCCTGCTGCTGGTGTGAGGAACAGATAAGTGTTCTAAAATCATCTCATACTGCTATAGGGAGAGGTTCCTGCTGCTGCTGTGAGGGATAGAATAGTGTTCTAAAATCATCTTATACTGCTATAGGGAGAGGTTCCTGCTGCTGCTGTGAGGGATAGAATAGTGTTCTAAAATCATCTTATACTGCTATAGGGAGAGGTTCCTGGTGCTGCTGTGAGGGACAGATTAGCGTTCTAAAATCATCTTATACTGCTATAGGGAGAGGTTCCTGCTGCTGCTGTGAGGGATAGAATAGTGTTCTAAAATCATCTTATACTGCTATAGGGAGAGGTTCCTGGTGCTGCTGTGAGGGACAGATTAGCGTTCTAAAATCATCTTATACTGCTATAGGGAGAGGTTCCTGCTGCTGCTGTGAGGGATAGAATAGTGTTCTAAAATCATCTTATACTGCTATAGGGAGAGGTTCCTGGTGCTGCTGTGAGGGATAGATTAGCGTTCTAAAATCATCTCATACTGCTATAGGGAAAGGTTCCTGCTGCTGCTGTGAGGGATAGATTAGCGTTCTAAAATCATCTCATACTCCTATGGGGAGAGTTTCCTGCTGCTGCTTCTGCGAGGGATAGATTAGTGCTCTAAAATCATCTCATACTGCTATAGGGAGAGGTTCTTGCTGCTGCTGTGTAGGAAAGAGTAGGGTTCTAAAATCATCTCATACTGCTATAGGTAGAGGTTCTTGCTGCTGCTGTGTAGGATAGAGTAGGGATTTAAAATCATCTCATACTGCTATAGGGAGAGGGTCCTGGTGCTGGTGTGAGGGATAGATTGGTGTTCTAAAATCATCTCATACTGCTATAGTGAGAGGTTCATGCTGCTGGTTTGAGGGACAGATTAGTGTTCTAAAATCATCTCATGCTGCTATAGGGAGAGGTTCCTGGTGGTGGTGTGAGTGATAGATTAGCATTCTAAAATCATCTCATACTGCTATACGGAGAGGTTCCTGCTGTTGGTGTGAGGGACAGATTAGTGTTCTAAAATCATATCATACTGGTATTAGGAGAGGTTCCTGTTGCTGCTGTGAGGGACAGATTAGTGTTCTAAAATCATTTCATACTGGTATAGGGAGAGGTTCCTGCTGCTGGTGTGAGGGACAGATTAGTGTTCTAAAATCATATCATACTGGTATAGGGAGAGATTCCTGCTGCTGCTGTGAGGGACAGATTAGTGTTCTAAAATTATATCATACTGGTATAGGGAGAGGTTCCTGCTGCTGGTGTGAGGGACAGATTAGTGTTCTAAAATCATCTCATACTGCTATAGGAAAAGGTTCCTGCTGCTGCTGTCAGTGATAGATTAGTGTTCTAAAATCATCATATACTGCTATAGGGAGAGGTTCTTTCCTGGTGCTGGTGTGAGGGACAGATTAGCGTTCTAAAATCTTCTCATAATGCTATAGGGAGAGGTTCCTGCTCCTGTTGTGAGGGACAGATTAGCGTTCTAAAATTATCTCATATTGGCGTAGGGAGAGGTTCCTGCTGCTGGTGTAAGGGACAGATTAGTGTTCTAAAATCATCTCATATTGGTATAGGAAGAGGTTCCTGCGCCTGTTGTGAGGGACAGATTAGCGTTCTAAAGTCATCGCATACTGGTGTAGGGAGAGTTTCCTGCTGCTGCTGCGAGGGATAGATTAGTGCTCTAAAATCAACTCATACTGCTATAGGGAGAGGTTCTTGCTGCTGCTGTGTAGGAAAGAGTAGGGTTCTAAAATCATCTCATACTGCTATAGGTAGAGGTTCTTTCTGCTGCTGTATAGGATAGAGTAGGGTTCTAAAATCATCTCATACTGCTATAGGGAGAGGTTCCTGGTGCTGGTTTGAGGGATAGATTGGTGTTCTAAAATCATCTCATACTGCTATAGTGAGAGGTTCCTGCTGCTGGTTTGAGGGACAGATTAGTGTTCTAAAATCATATCATACTGCTATAGGGAGAGGTTCCTGCTGCTGCTGTGAGGGATAGATTAGTGTTCTAAAATCATCTCATGCTGCTATAGGGAGAGGTTCCTTGTGGTGGTGTGAGTGATAGATTAGCATTCTAAAATCATCTCATACTGCTATACGGAGAGGCTCCTGCTGTTGGTGTGAGGGACAGATTAGTGTTCTAAAATCATATCATACTGGTATTAGGAGAGGTTCCTGTTGCTGCTGTGAGGGACAGATTAGTGTTCTAAAATAATTTCATACTGGTATAGGGAGAGGTTCCTGCTGCTGGTGTGAGGGACAGATTAGTGTTCTAAAATCATATCATACTGGTATAGGGAGAGATTCCTGCTGCTGCTGTGAGGGACAGATTAGTGTTCTAAAATCATCTCATACTGCTATAGGAAAAGGTTCCTGCTGCTGCTGTCAGTGATAGATTAGTGTTCTAAAATCATCATATACTGCTATAGGGAGAGGTTCTTTCCTGGTGCTGGTGTAAGGGACAGATTAGCGTTCTAAAATCTTCTCATAATGCTATAGGAAGAGGTTCCTGCTCCTGTTGTGAGGGACAGATTAGCGTTCTAAAGTCATCTCATACTGGTGTAGGGAGAGGTTCCTGCTGCTGGTGTGAGGGATAGATTAGCGTTCTAAAATCATCTCATACTGCTATAGGGAGAGGTTCCTGCTGCTGCTGTGAGGGATAGATTACTCTTCTAAAATCATCTCATACTGCTACACGGAGAGGTTCCTGCTTCTTCTATGAGGGACAGATTAGTGTTCTAAAATCATATCATACTGGTATAGGGATAGGTTCCTGCTGCTGGTGTGAGGAACAGTTTAGTGTTCTAAAATCATCTCATACTGCTATAGGGAGAGGTTCCTGCTGCTGCTGTGAGGGATAGATTAACGTTCTAAAATCATCTTATACTGCTATAGAGAGAGGTTCCTGCTGCTGCCGTGAGGGATAGAATAGTGTTCTAAAATCATCTTATACTGCTATAGGGAGAGGTTCCTGGTGCTGCTGTGAGGGATAGATTAGCGTTCTAAAATCATCTCATACTGCTATAGGGAAAGGTTCCTCCTGCTGCTGTGAGGGATAGATTAGCGTTCTAAAATCGTCTCATACTCCTATAGGGAGAGTTTCCTGCTGCTGCGAGGGATAGATTAGTGCTCTAAAATCATCTCATACTGCTATAGGGAGAGGTTCTTGCTGCTGCTGTGTAGGAAAGAGTAGGGTTCTAAAATCATCTCATACTGCTATAAGGAGAGGTTCTTGCTGCTGCTGTGTAGGATAGAGTAGGGTTCTAAAATCATATCATACTGCTATAGGGAAAGGTTCCTGGTGCTGGTGTGAGGGAAAGATTGGTGTTCTAAAATCATCTCATACTGCTATAGGGAGAGGTTCCTGCTGCTGGTTTGAGGGACAGATTAGTGTTTTAAAATCATATCATACTGCTATAGGGAGAGGTTCCTGCTGCTGCTGTGAGGGATAGATTAGCGTTCTAAAATCATCTAATGCTGCTATAGGGAGAGGTTCCTGGTGGTGGTGTGAGTGATAGATTAGCATTCTAAAATCATCTCATACTGCTATACGGAGAGGTTCCTGCTGTTGGTGTGAGGGACAGATTAGTGTTCTAAAATGATATCATACTGGTATTAGGAGAGGTTCCTGTTGCTGCTGTGAGGGACAGATCATACTGGTATAGTGAGAGGTTCCTGCTGCTGGTGTGAGGGACAGATTAGTGTTCTAAAATCATCTCATTCTGCTATAGGGAGAGGTTCCTGCTGCTGCTTTGAGTGATAGATTAGTGTTCTAAAATCATCTCATACTGCTATAGGGAGAGGTGGTTCTTTCCTGGTGCTGGTGTGAGAGATAGATTAGTATTCTAAAATAATCTCATACTGCTATAGGGAGAGGTTCCTGCTGCTGCTGTGAGGGATATATTAATGTTCTAAAATCATCTCATACTGCTATAGGGAGAGGTTCCTGCTGCTGGTGTGAGGGATAGATTAGTGTTCTAAAATCATCTCATATTGCTATAGGGAGAGGTTCCTGGTGCTGGTGTGAGGGATAGATTAGCGTTCTAAAATCATCTCATACTGCTATATGGAAAGGTTCCTGCTGCTGCTGTGAGGGACAGATTAGCGTTCTAAAATCATCTCATACTGCTATAGGGAGAGGTTCCCGCTGCTGTTGTGAGGGATAGATTATAATTCTAAAATCATCTCATACTCCTATAGGGAAAAGTTCCTGCTGCTGCTGTGAGGGATAGATTAGTGTTATAAAATCATCTCATACTGCTATAGGGAGAGGTTCCTGATGCTGCTGTGTAGGATAGATTAGCATTCTAAAATCATCTCATACTGCTATAGAGAGAGGTTCCTGCTGTTGGTGTGAGGGACAGATTAGTGTTCTAAAATCATATCATACTGCTATAGGGAGAGGTTCCTGCTGCTGCTGTGAGGGATAGATTAGCATTCTAAAATCATCTCATACTGCTTTAGGGAGAGGTTCCCGGTGCTGGTGTGAGGGATAGATTAGCATTCTAAAATCATATCATACTGGTATAGGGAGAAGTTCCTGCTGCTGCTGTGAGGGATAGATTAGCATTCTAAAATCATATCATACTGTTATAGGGAGAGTTTCCTGCTGCTGGTGTGTGGGACAGATTAGTGTTCTAAAATCAAATAATAAAATCATTTATTATTCTTTTTTTTAGTATTAATAAATAGTTCTACACAGTACATTTGCACCTTGCTGTGCATTTCTT
This sequence comes from Glandirana rugosa, assembly GCA_018402905.1. Lineage (NCBI taxonomy): Eukaryota > Metazoa > Chordata > Amphibia > Anura > Ranidae > Glandirana > Glandirana rugosa. Next base: position 212,779 of record BLSH010552918.1, on the reverse strand, counting down.
GCACAAAATTAAAAAGTGTGTCGACATTGCTGGTTTAAAAAATAATCTAAATTTGTGCTAAATAGTACATTTGCATCCAGAATGAGGAGAGTGTCAAATAAAGGACGTGGTTGTGGTGCTTCTGGTGCTGCTGGTGTTGGTGGTGTTGGTGAAGCTCCTGTTGCAAGGAGAGGACGTGGTCGATCTGTGCCAGCTACACGTACAAGTGAAACACCTTCCTCAGGTGCGAGTAGCCGACAGAACCTTCAACGATATATAGTAGTCCCGAATGCCGCTCAAAGAATGGTGAGGCCAGAACAAGTACAGGTGATAGTAGATTGGGTGGCTGACAATGCCTCCAGTTTCTTCACATTGTCTCCCACCCGGTCCCTTGCTGAAAGCTCAGAGTTGGCACCTGAACCCCATGGCCATCTGTCTTTCACCTCAGCCCCTTGTAAATCAGCCAAGCAGTCTGAGCACCAAGCCATGCAGCAGTCTCTTATGCTTTTTGATGACTCTGCTGGTGTGCATTCCATGGGCCATCCACATAGCCCTGCCGCAGAAGTGGAAGACATTGAGTGCATCGATGCCCAACCACTTCTGTTGCAGGATGAGAACATGGAAACACCACCGCAGCACATCTCTGATGATAATGCCGAAACACCAGTGCCAACTGCGGCGGCTTTGTACAGTGTGCAGACTGACAAGGAGGGCAGTGGTGAAGAGTGGGTGGAAGATGATGTGGAGGATGAAGAGGTCCTAGACCCTACATGGAATGAAGGTCATGCGAGTAATGTGTGCAGTTTGGAGGAAGAGGTGGTGGTCGCACAGAGGCACCAGCACAGCAAAAGAGGAAGCAGGTTGCAAAAGCGGAGCGAGCGTCCCCTAGACAGTAGGCCTGCTACTACCCACCGCACCCAGGGACCTAGCACACCAAAGGTAGCTCAAAGGCGTTCCCCGGCATTGCAGTTCTTCAGACAATGTGCTGATGACAAGACACAAGTGGTTTGCACGCTGTGCAATGAGAGGCTGGAGCTAGGCATAAATGTTCTAAACCTGAGCACAACCCCCATGACCAGGCATCGAAATGCAAAGCACAAGCTGCAGTGGAATAAGTACCTCAAAATCCAAGAAAGGTCTCGGCCTCCTCATGCTTCCTCTTCTGCTGCTGCCTCGGCCTCTTCCTCCACCTCTACAGTGCCAGTGTCACCTGCCACCCAGCAAACAGAAGATGTGACAGCAACGCCAACATGTCCGCCACCGTCCACAAGCATTTCCACACGGTCCCATGGAAGCTTACAGCTCTCCATCTCCCAAACACTGGAGAGAAAGAGGAAGTGCCCCCCTACCCACCCGCGATCCCTGGCCCTGAATGCCAGCATTTCAAAATTCCTGGCCTTTGAAATGCTGTCATTCCGTCTGGTGGACACAGACAGTTTTAAAAACCTGATGGCGGTGGCTGTCCCACAGTACGTGGTTCCCAGCCACCACTACTTGTCCAGGTGAGCCATCCCTTCAATGCACAAACAAGTCGGGGACAAGATCAAGTGTGCACTGCGCAACGCCATCTGTGGCAAGGTCCACATAACCACTGATATGTGGACCAGTAAGCTCGGGCAGGGATGCTATATCTCGCTAACTGCACACTGGGCAAATGTAGTGGCGGGTGGGCCTGAGGCGGCTAGCAGTTTGGCGCATGTCCTTCCGCCACCCAGGATTGCAGGGCATTTCTCTTTGCCTCCTGTTGCCTCCTCCTCTACCACCTCCTCATCCGGTCAGCGTAACACCTTCACCACCAACAGCAGGCTTTTTTAAAACTGATATGTTTGGGGGATACACCCCACACTGCGCAGGAGCTGTGGATGGGCATTGAACAACAGACCGATGAGTGGTTTTTGTCACTGAGCCTCAAGCCCGGCCTGGTGGTGAGTGATAATGGGTGAAATCTCGTAGAAGCCCTGGGCCTAGCCGGTTTGACGCGCATCCCTTGCCTGGCGCATGTGCTGAATTTGGTGGTGCAGACATTTCTAAAAAGCTACCCAGATATGTCAGTGCTGCTGCACAAAGTGCGGGCCGTCTGCGCGTGCTTTTGGCGTTTTCACCATGCTGCTGCTGTTTGCCTGTCTGCGCTTCCACGGAACTTCGGCCTTCCTGCTCACCGCCTCCTATGCAACGTGCCCACAAGGTGGAACTCCACCTTGCACATGCTGGAGAGACTGTGCGAGCAGCAGCAGGCAATAGTGGAGTTTCAGCTGCAGCATGCAGGGGTCAGTTGCTCTGCGGAACAGCACCACTTCACCACCAACGAGTGAGCCTCCATGCGAGACCTGTGTACCATATTGCGGTGTTTCAAGTATTCCACCAACATGGCCAGTGCCGATGATGCTGTTCTCAGCATTACTATCCCACTTCTATGTCTCCTTGAAAAAACACTTCGGCCGATGATGGAAGAGGATGTGGCACAGGAGGAAGAGGAGGAGGACGAGGGGTAATTTCCACGGTTATCAGGCCAGTCATTCACAAATGGCTCGGATTGTGGGTTCCATCAACAGCATAGGCCAAGTAAAAAATTTTCAAGCCAGGGCACAGTTCTGGAGAATGAGGAGGATGAGGATGAGGATGAAGAGGAGGAGGAGGAACCGTGTTCACAGCAGGGTGGCACCCAATGCAGCTCATGGGCATCACTGGAGCATGGCTGGGGAGATACAGATGACACAGATGATACACCTCCCACAGAGGACAGCTTGTGTTTGCCTCTGGGCAGTGTGGCACACATGAGCGACTACATGCTGCAGTGCCTGCGCAACGACAGCCGAGTTGCCCACATTGTAACTTGTGCTGATTACTGCCTGTCCACCCTGCTGGATCCCCGTTACAAGGACAACCTGCCGTCCTTAATTCCCTCACTGGATCGTGATCGGAAGATGCACGACTACAAGTGCACGCTGGTAGACGCGCTGCTGAGGGCATTCCCAAATGACAGCGGGGGCTCAGTGGAAGCACATGGCGAAGGCAGAGGAGGAGAAAGAGGTCGCCAATGCAGCTGTGGCACCGCCAGCACCTCAGAAGGCAGGGTTAGCATGGCCAAAATGTGGAAAAGCTTTGTCAGCAGCACTCCACAACAATAAGCACCACCAACGTCTTAGCAGGAGGCAGCATTTCAGCAACATGGTGGAACAGTATGTGTGCACACACCTACACATACTGACTGATGGGTCTGCCCCATTCAACTTCTGGGTCTCCAAATTGGGCACATGGCCTGAGCTTGCCCTTTATGCCTTGGAGGTGCTGGCCTGCCCTGCAGCCAGTGTATTGTTTGAACGTGTGTTTAGCACGGCAGGGGGCGTTATCACAGACAAGCGCAGCCGCCTGTCCACAGCCAACGTGGACAAGCTAACGTTTATTAAAATGAACCAGGCATGGATCCCACAAGACTTGTCTGTACCTTGTGCAGAATAGACATTTAGACCGGCCTTGCACAGCCATTGGTATACTTTTTTTTTTTAATATGTCTCAGTATTTTGGGGGCTACCCCAATTAGAAAAAAAAAAAAAACAAACAAAAAACAGTGTTGGTTACCTCCTCCTCCTCCACCGCCACTTCCACCTACACCACCATGGTCACCGCCTCCTCAACCTCCTACTCCACATCCACCTCCATCCACCTCCTCCTCCATTTTTTTTTTTTATGTGATTTTAAGTAATTTCCCTATCCACATTTGTTTCAGGGCACTTGTCCTACTCTTACCCCCATTTTACTTCCTTTTGCAGCCCTCTAGCCCTTTCCAGGTCTTTTTTAGAGCCATTTTTGTGCCCAAAAGTTCGGGTTACCATTGACTTCAATGGGGTTCGGGGTTAAGTTCAGGTCAAGTTCGGCCGAACCCGAACATCCAAGTTTCCGCTCAACTCAACTGGAATCCACAAAGTGCCATAGAAATCTGTCTCTCAGCAATATGACAAATGTTGCAATATGACAAAATGGTGTACCTGTTTTTGGGGTATATATGAAACTGTGGCAACATTTGTCTGAGCACTATATGGTGCTACTTGCGGCCTGCAACAAACCTGCTTACCTAGCTGGATGCAGCATCGGTCTGATGCTGCATCTTTCCCCTGCTGGCTCTAACACTGAGAACCGAGAGATCAAACACCACCGATCACTCAGTTCTCAGGGCTCCCTAAGCAGAGAGTTGCTGACTGTCAGTCACTGCTGTGTGCTCTGCCCCCTCCTCACTCACTGGAGTTCTGGGCTGTGGAGGGGGTGGGAGCGGCCGGCTCAGACTCTCAGTGGCTCGCTGAGAGGCTAAGCCAGGTGCCAGTCCAGGCATGTGGGTAGATCCCGACTTCATTGTCATGATCTTGCCTGAGTCTGGACAGGCTCTTTTACGTTAGCCAGCAGCTACACTCCTGTGATCCATTGGAGAAGTACAGCCAAACAAGCTTTGGCTGTACTTCTCCTTTAATGCTGGATTTTACATTTGGGGCTAGTCCAGATGGAATTTGCACCATACTGAGTTGCTTTTTTGCATGATACCATGAATTCCATTTTTAGATATTGAAGCTGTGCTGGAAATATTTACTGGAGGTGAATCCGTCAGCTTTCATCTGCTGAAAGGACGAGGTTTAACCACTCCTGGAAAGTATAAAACAAGAATTATCTAAATAAAAAAACAGATTAAAGCTCAAACCATTCCTACTGTATGGACACTAAACCTGCTGGGTCAGTTTAAAAAGAGTATTTATTGAAAAAGTAAATAGATCCAAAGTTAAACTGATCCAACAGGTTTAATGTACATACAGTAGGAATGGTTTGAGCTTTAATCAGGTTTTTTATTTAGATAATTCTAGCAATTTTGATACCGACAGTTCCCTATCCCTATACAATGAAGGTATTCGTGAGGGATACCATTGCTATTGACATGCAATATAAAGCAGGCGTCTTGAGGACTTTTCTTTGAGAGTTTTAGAAATTATAAAATAAGTATTTCTTGAGGTCTGCACGCTGAATACATGTTCTGGGGAAGAGCAGTGACACTCTTAGAGTGCGGACATCCTTATCTGTAATAAGTACAAGGTGACAGTGGAGGATATGAAAGGGTAAGTATACCAAGGAGTTATGATTTCTGTTTAACTGCGGGGTCATAACATTTTGTTTGTGATTTACATTTCTATATGGTGGCAGTGTGGCATTAAAGTCTCCAAATGCACTTCAATTATCAATTTACTTTTTTTAGGATACTTTGTAACACTTTATTTTCAATTAAGCACTACATCTTGCTACATCTTTTTGTAATATTGGTCGACCATTAGAACAAAGTGTATAGTTAATGAAATGCATTCTCAGTGCCACGCGGGCTGGTGAGTATTGTCTCCTGACAGGTTCACCAGTGAAGCTGGCTGCATCAGAAGTATTAGGAACAAGATTTCTGCTGCCATTGAATGCACCCATATGTAGCAGTATTTCAGTTCCACCCAGTTCCTCAACCAACACATACTGTACTTCCTCAAAAATGAAATAGATTATGTTTGTGGTATTCCTTTGAAAATGTGTCATAGCCACAGTAGCACAATGTAAAAGTGGACCAATTAAGAAGTAGCTGACTTTGTCACCTGTGTTGGGAACTTTAAAGGAACTATTACCAGGCTTTTAAGAATTTGAGGCAAGATTTTGTAATACAGCCATACCGCCAGAAATATGTCATAACTACTTCATTGAATCACCCTAATTTTTTCCACAAACGTGTATATGTGCAACATAAAACAAGCTAAAGTTTCAGAAAATAAATTAAAGAATAATAATAATATGTACAATTCACTGAACTCTAATGTTGTGCTGATCTGAAAACAATTTCTGAGACATAAAAAAAATGTAAGGGTACCTTCTGGGCAAAAAGGTTGACAAAGGCTCTACATGTATCTACCCAGTACAGCTCTGTGCATGTTCCATTGACATTAAAAGCAGATTGGGCATTTTTAAACTGTGAAATATATTGGGGCTGATTTACTAAAGCTTGAAAGTGCAAAATTTGGTGCAGCCCCACACAAAAACCAATCAGCTTCAAGGTTTTATTGTTAAAGCTTGATTGAACAAGCTGAGATTAGAAGCTGATTGGCTAGCCTGCACAGCTGGACCAGTTTTTGCACTCTCCAGCTTTAGTAAATCAACCCCATTGTGTCCAGTAATGGTGACTATATCTCTGTGGCTAACATCTTTTCCTTATTTTATTTTCTGCAATGGTAAAATAATTTACAGCAGTTATTAAAGATCCCCTTGATAACAGGAATAAAGTCTACTTTGGTGTATTAATTAATCTCAAGGTCTGATTTGGTGTGTTGATTAGTCTCTATGGTGCATTTATCAAGTGCTTAAAACCCCTGATGTGATCACAGAAAATGAGTACAATAATGAAGAGGACATGTGCTCTTATTAGCTTTAAATATGTATTCATTCTGGGCTAAGTCTACAGTGAGAACTACAAAATGTGCAGTGCATTTCCCACAGGTTCCTTATTGGAAAGGTACAAGGATAAAAATTGGTATTTCATGTGATGGTATAAAGCAAATTTCCCTTTTTGTTTCTTTGTCAGATACTTATAATTGGGTAAAGCAAAAATACATAATAAATTACACAAGTCCCTTTTATTTAAGATCACATGCAGTATCTGAATGTAAAGTAACACTTTATAAAACAACAATATCAGTAAAGGCTCATAGGGGCCAAACCCAAACTCCAAACGTTTACATGCTCCTAATTTCAGAATTGCAATTGGGTTGATTTATTAAAACTGGAAAGAGCAAAATCTTGTGTAGCTGTACGTAGTAACCAGCTTCTAACTTCAGATTGTTCAATAAAGTTTTGACAAAAAAAAAACTGAAAGCTGATTGGTTTCTATGCAGAGCTGCACCAGATTTTGCACTCTCTGTTTTTTGTACATCAACCACCATGCCTACAAATGTATTGCACTGGGAAACAGCTTGCCACAAATGGACCGTCTAATTCAATCCAGTGGTGATAATTTATTAAAACTGAAGACAAGAAAATGAGCACCAAATGTTATCTGGTTTACCCTTCATTCCTTCATTATACAGAAACATTAAGTGGTTGCTTTTGGGAAAAGCTCCATTTTTTAATTATTTTTCTTTTTTCCAGTTTTACCAATATGTTGTTACTGGAAATAAGTGGCGTAATATCAGTGCAAGATTACAGGTTTTATCTAAAACAATATTTCAGCGAAATTAGCCTCAAATTTCAGACTGCTTGGGCAATATTTTTTTGAAAAGTAAAAACCTTGCTTTCTAACAAGACTATGTGGTCAACATGTCAGCACTGACTTGGTAATTAATGGCTTTGTTGATAAACAAAGCCTTAGCGAACACCAAACCTAATGCTTGCACTAACGCTAACCTTTAGTCTATCAACAAAGCCTGATAGGATCTCCAGGTAAGAAGCTGCAACAGATTCACAAATGTAATATTCTTTAGAAAACTGTACATACAGTTAGGAATGATAACAAACATAATGAATAACAGATATTTACATACACTTTACATGTAAAAAAGCACTTACCACAAATCCACTTCAACTTGAGATCTACTCCAAAATGACTTACTCTACTCCCTAAGTAGTAAATCCTAGGCCAGAACACAGGGCCTTTTACTGTATAAAAATGTCTTAAAGTGTGCCTAAACCTTCCCCAAAAAACAAAAATTTAATACATTGCAGCTTACCAGATGTGGTGGCTGCATTAGTTTTCTTTTTTCAGGCTAAGAACATTTTTTGAAATTACAGAAAACACCTGCTAATCTTTCTAGAAATGCAGACATGCCATGTCCTTGTTACTTTATGTGAGCTAATAAAGACAGAATATATAATGTTATCTCTCTGTTGTAAACTATTGGTCCCAGCACGTGCTACATTCCATAAGCTCTATTAACTGACCGCTCATACAGAGGTGACCATTACAGTATTTTTTTCTGTGCATCCATATGAGATGTCCAGTACATAATCAGTCAAAGCATTGAAAAGTCTCCAGAGTGTGGTATCCCCATACTCGGAAGGAGTAGCACAAAAAAAATGAAGTCTTCAAAAAACTCACCATAATGTGGTAATTTTGTGGGTGTTTCTACTATCTTGGTGCTTAACCACTTCTCTTTAGGTGGACGTCTATTGACGTCCTGCCTTTGAGTGGTGATATCTGAATGGTGCCTGCAAGTACAGGCACCATTCAGATATTGTTTTTTTTTGTTTTTTTCAGCCGGCGATTCTGTTTTTGATAAAAATGGTCTTAGCGGCAGATTCGCCATGAGATCACTTTTATCAGCGATGGGAGAGGTGCCCCCCCTCCCGCCGATTTCCCGTCATCTCCGCCGCTTACCGGACCCGCCGGCAGTGGCGGAGATGATGGGATCCGTCCCCCCCAGTGTCCGTGAGCCGACTGACATGTTGGGTATCATTTTACTCGGCGTAAAATTATCTTTCACAATATGTAAACAAAATTGGCCTAACTTGACTGTTTTCTTATTTTTTAACTAAAAAAATCAGAATTTATTAAAAAAAAGCACGCTTGGAAGACCGCTGCGCAAATACGGTGTGACATAAAGTATTGCAATGGGTGTTAGAAAAAAAATATATAATTTTTGGGGGTTCTAAGTAATTTTATAGCAAAAAACCTGTATGGAAGTGGTTAAGGGCCTTCAAAAAATTAGATGTGTAATTTATGTCCCTAGAATGCCTGAAAGCATTCCTTGGATTTTGGGCCCCTCTATGTGGTTAGGCTGAGAAAGTCTCACACATGTGGTATTCCTATACTCAGGAGACTGTTATTTGGGGTGTAAATTGGGGTGTAAATGAAAGTATGCCTATACCATGTGTAAAAAACAACTGTAAAAATGATATTTCTTTTCTGAAAAATGATGGAAAAAATTACAACTTCAAATCCATAGTGTTTACTTATCTCTCTCCAAAGCTCTGATTGTCTTTTCTCTATGGTGCTCCGTTCTTCTGTTATCAGCATGTCTTACTCCTGAGAAGTTTTCCTGACACATGTTATAAAGAGAGATGAGATAAATTTGTGTCGGGAGGAAGATAAGCAGGGAGCTTGTCCCCTTTTGAAGGGGTGTAGGGAAGAGAAGAGTGCAGATAAACAGGTAAAACATATGTAGGAGGATCTGTTTGATCTCTGTGTATCAGCTGAGGCTGTTCCCTTCACGGAGTATATGTGAGGGTTTACAACGACTTTAATGTGCACATCTGGTCACAGTATTATGAGCAAAACCATGCACATGTCTCCGAGCCAGTCATCTTACAGGAATTCCCTGACAAAAATATTTTGTAGATTACAAAGTTGTGACATAAGGAATGAGATTGTCAGGGTTTTGAAAAGGTAAAGCAATTTTGGAAGAATAGACATTTTAAGAACTTTTATCCTTACTAGTAAGGATCCTGTATGCTGTATTATATGTGTCCCATTGTCTACATAGTTCATGAATGTCTTGGATTAGCCTTGTATGGTGTTAAATAGGATGCAGTAATGTGGGTATCCAAGTATTTAATTGAATGTTGACACCTGCTGTGCAGGTAATTGACTTGTATAAATTTAAGTTGAGTCAGAGCTCCTTAAACAGGCAAGGCCTCAGTTTTTGTGGAACGAACTTTAGATCACAAAAGGGCACTGAATTTGTCTAAAAGATTTGGGAGAGAGATATAGTATGGAGTATGAGTAAGTAGAATATCATGGGCAGAGATAGTTTTTACTCTTTAAGTCTCAATTTAATTCCATGAATGTCTACATGTTTGTATATACCTGTACATATCTCCCTCACTTCTGCCCGCTCAATATTTCTGCACTTATCACCTCCTGCTCATTCTAGGCCCACACAGTGTCACCTCTTCCACTCCACTACAGCATCTGCTATGAATCCCACTCCCACCTTTCCACCCTCACCCTCCTACTACTCCTAATGTCTGGGGACATCGCACCAAACCCCGGTCCCGCCACATCCTATTCCAAACCCCAAAATTGGCTGTCTACCTCCTCCAACAGTAGCCGTAACCCCCACTTTCTCATTTCAATTCCCCTGATTCCACAAGTCAGCTCTCCCCTTACATGTGCCCTCTGGAATGCCTGTTCAGTCTTAACCACTTGCCGACCGCCGGACGTCCAAAGACGTCCTTGCCTTCAAGTGGTGATATCTGAATGATGCTGGCACCTACAGGCATCATTCAGATATCATTGTTATCTGCCGGCGATTCTATGCACCATAAGAATGATCATAGCGGCAGTTCAGCCGCTTGATCGTTCTTATCAGCAATGATAGGGGACGTCCCCCCTCCCGCTGCCCTCCGGTGCTTCTCCTGGGCCACCTGTGCAATAGGCAGCCCGCAGAACAGATCCGTCGCCGGCAGAAGTTGAGCGTGGAGATTACTGATGACCAGATGGTCACCAGTCATCTCTATGTGCCTTGGAGGCGTGATGTATGATGTCACGTCCGGGTCACGTGATGTAAACAATGCCCGTGAACTCGGCTGAAAAGACCGAGATCGCTGTTTTTTTTCTGATCTCAGTCTTTTCCGCCTAGAGGAGAGATGTGGGGTCTTATTGACCCCATATCTCCCCATAAAGAGTACCTGTCACGCAATATTTCTATTACAGGGGATGTTTACATTCCTTGTAATAGGAATAAAAGTGAACAAAAAAAATTTAAAGAGAAAGTGTAAAAATAAAAAAAATAAAGGTAAAATAAATAATAATCTGGAACTCCCTGCCCTGGTATGTCTGGCCAGCCCCTACTCTGTCCACCTTTAAAAGATCCCTGAAATTTAATTTATTCAGGGAAGCCTATCCCTCACCCACCTAAGAACTGTACCTGAGCCACCCACATCAACCCATCCTCTGCAGCTACTACTTTTTGTACCACCGTCCCCCTCCCTTTAGAATGTAAGCTCTACGAGCAGGGCCCTCTGTCTCTCCTGTATTGAACTGTATTGTAACTGTGCTGTCTCCCCCCTCTACATTGTAAAGTGCTGCGTAAACTGTTGGCGCTATATAAATCGTGTATAATAATAATAATAATATGGCTGCAGCCAAAGGCTCTAGACATAATATAAATAAAAGGTAATAAGGAACAACCCTATTTATTTCCATTATACATGGAAAACCGGGTAGAAGTTTTATCTGGGAAGTGGGAGAAGAGTATAATGCTTTAAAAGCTTGAAGAAAAAAAAAACCCAAGGTGTTGTAGAACTGAGAACATATAAATCCAGCTAAATTGATCAAATACTTTGCGCACATCCAAGCTCAGCAAAAGAGCAACAGTTTTTGTCTTATTTACCAGATCAACCAGGTCAATAGTTTGCCTTGTATTTTCTCCTGCCTGTCAGGCAAGAACAAACACCACATGGTTCGTATTTATATGCCGGGAAAAAAGCTTGGTTAGCTTATTAGCAAAAACTTTCTAAAATAAGATTTTGTAGTCTGAATTAAATAAAGTTATAGGCCTATAATTAACCGGTGAAGCAACATGTTTTCCGGGCTTCTACATTATCATAATGTGGAGTATGTAGAATTTCCACAAACAAAGATCTATAAAGATGATAGCAGAGGTGAGAATAGGATGGGTGGAAATGTCTTGCAATAAACACAGGGTGGGCCTTCTGGAAACTTGTGCAGTGGAAGATGTTTAACCACTTCAGATAGTTTATGGAGGTTATGTCAGCAACAGTTAATTAACCACTTGCCGACCGCACTATAGTCAAATGATGGCTTCAGTGAGGCCAGCTAGTTCTGGGATGCCGCCATATGATGGCCTTCCAAGATCTCACCCGTTATCACATGAAAAGATATAATACAAAAAATGTGAGGGGTGTACTCACTTTTGTAAGATACTGTAGGTAAAAACTGGGATTTACCAGAGCTAGGGGACAATAGAGGCTAAAGTTAGTGGTGTATCTGTAAAGAACAGGTATTTTTAATTAAAATAGCAGTACACCCCTTTCAAAAAGGAACACAGACAACATATAATGGGGGAAACTAGTATTTTGCAGCAAACTTAAAACACCCCCGTTCTCCAAAGTGTATTTCTTGTACCAAAATGATATCAACATTAGAAGACTTAAATTCCTTCAAGGCAGGCTATCACTTTCTGGTGGAATTTAAACCTTTCATATTAAGTGACATAGTCCTCAAAGACATTACAGAAATAAGTTACAAAAAGCCTTTGGTATACAGACTGAGTGGAATAGGACTAGATGGTGTATAAATGGATAATACATAATGTTTAAGATAGACAGTCAGTAAACCACAACAGACAAGTAATACATATATAATAATGGCCTTAGTAAAACTGAGGTAGCAAAATCATATTGTCCAAAAATAAATCAACCCCACTATGTTTTAAGGAAAAGTTTTAAAACATGGACATACTAGGCCAAATCATCAGATTTAGTCTCAAGGTGGTCCCCTCACAATTCATGGGCAATTTTTACAACTTCAGTAGGGATAAAGTGGGTAATATTCTGTAATAGTGCCTGCAATTTTTCCTCCAGAATATCTACTGTTAGGTATGACACTGTTGGAGAAGGTGTAAGGGAGTAACCCAAGCCAAGTGTCCTCCTGGGTGTCCAGGTGTGTGTCTATGAATGCCACCTGTGTATCTGAGGTCAGGGATGTCGGCAGTATCACGTATCTGTCCATGGGCCACAGCTCCTGTGGAGGCAATGCTGCAGGCTTTTGATGCCCAAGTTTTCCCATAAGGAGCTCTGGGTGGCATGTTGGCAGGACTAGGGTCTCCCATGCTCTAAGTAGATAATGTCTTCCCAGCCCAGAGCTAAAAACGGAGCTGCAGCGAAGTTCCAGGATTATGCATCTGCTATTTTGGGCTACTGCGCGTGCTCCATTAATATTTTTCTTTACTATTAATGCAATTCTAAGAAATAAAAAAAGGTTTATCATTGATTCCCTTTTAGACTTCAATAATATTGACCAAATGCTGATGTGTAAGAAAGCATTAAATTGTTTTGCATTATACATGTTGTAGGATATCAGGGTACCTTATAGTTGAATAAAAATATTTCCACTTTTCCTAATTTAAAACATGGAAACCCAAAATCAAACCTTCCTAAAAGAATTTATCTTAGTTTTTTCCAGAACATGCAAATGTGTATTTTGTTTTTTGTTGCATTATTTCTGATGTATATTTTTACAGTTTTTGGAAATGTTTTCCTTATCACTGCTGTTATCATCAGTCCTAAACTTCACCTGCCTATGTACTTTTTCCTCTGCAATCTATCATTCATAGACTTGTGCTACTCATCCACATTTCTTCCTAAGGCATTTATAGATATATTTTCCATTATATGGACAATCTCCATCAGAGGCTGTATGGTGCAAATGTACAGTGGCATATACCTAGGAAGTGCTGAGTCCTTTTTACTGGCAGTGATGGCATATGACCGTTATGCGGCAATATCCTTCCCCTTGCATTATAACAATATTATGAACTGGAAAATCTGTAGAAATATAATAATAGTTAAGTGGCCTGGATATTTTCTCATATCAGTTGTCCCATTCATTTCAAGGCCTCTGGTATTTTGTACAGCAAACAAATTGGACCATTTTGTTTGTGAGATGTTGGCAGTTCTCGAACTAGCCTGTGGAGACCTCACCATCTTTAAATTAACTATTCTTGTTGTAAGTTTGTTTACTCTTGTACTACCACTTCTGTTCATGGTGGTATCTTACATCCTTATCATTTCATTGATATTAAAGATCCGGTCTACTGATGGTAGATCCAAAGCCTTTTCAACCTGTGCTTCTCATCTGACCGTTGTCTCTATGTATTATGGAACATGTATTAGCATGTATTTTGGACAAATGAAACGTTTTTCTTCAAATCTGAAATATTTTTCTATAATTTATGGTGTTGTAACCCCTGCCCTAAATCCACTGATATATAGCTTGAGAAATAAAGATGTGAGAGAGACATTTCAGAAAATATTTGAGGGGGTATTACACTTGTAGGGATATGGAAATCTGCCAGAGTTCAATTTGTGTTGGGTTCATCAAATTCTGCTTGAAATTTGGAAAATGTGAACATTGTAGCAAACCCCACTGAAGCTTATAGATGGCAACTTTTGATACTGCATTCTGGCCGTTTTCACGGCTAATAGGCAAAGTATTGTCAAAAAAAGTAGAACACTGCCGTTGGGGGACAATTAACAAAGCAGAAAAAGAAAATTGTAGCAAGGTGCTTTGTCAGGGATGTATCTCCTGGCAATGTATCATGTCCATTCTGAGGGGATTTGAGCTCGTATTGCTTTTGCCCCTTACCTGGCCAGCCAGGCTGCAAGTTCTGGTATGGATTGTGGGCGGAACATCATACTTTTTTTCTTGTTTTTTTGCGTGTGTTACCCCCTTAAGATTTTAGGGGGACCCCATGTTTTTTTTTTGTGGGATTCCTCCTTACAAACCACATCAGACCCTGATCTAGGATAAGGACCTGGTATGGTTGTTGAGAGGAATCCAGGCTGCTTTGCTTTACAAACATTACTTTACAACATTGAAGAGGCTGGAAAATGTAAATTGGAGGCAATTTACATTGAATTTTTAATTTGTAAATGTAACTTTTGTTTCAGCACATCGCACAGGTGCCCCACTTTACATGTAGGTTTAAGGCCGTATTATTTAAATTATATATTTGCTATTCAACCCTCATTAAAAGAACAACCAATTAAAAGAACAACTGGGCCACTAAGCCCTGAGGTTCTACACTGCTCCGGTCTTCTAACCCTTGCCGCAGCCCTCAGAGTGCTCATTCCGGGACTGCTCCAACAGCGATCGCCCGGGCAACATCTCAGGAATACCCTGATGTCTGCTGGCTCTGCCTGGAGGGACATCTCCCATCAGCTTGACTCGAGGCAGCCAGGCCAATCCAAGATGGCGGCTGCGGCTGCATGAGGCAGGGATCCAGAGACATAGGACTCGATAGCTGACCAGGACACAGCGGATGCCTCGGCCCTTCTCATAATGCATAATGCAGTGAGCAACTCACATCTGGCTGCACCTTCCCCTGTATCCACTGAATCCCTAATTGGGAAGACACTTACATAGTTACATAGTAGTCAAGGTTGAAAAAAGACAATAGTCCATCCAATTCAAGCCTTGTAGGTGTACTCCTGTCAGTACCCATATCCCTGTATGTTATACTCATTGAGATAAACATTCAGTAGTTTTTAAATATGTCCATACTACCTGCAGTCACTACTGGTTGTGGAAGAGCGTTCCACAACTTTATTGCCCTAACAGTGAAGAACCCCCTACACATTCTCAGATTAAACCGCTTTTTTCCAGTCTCAGTGTGTGTCTTCTTATCGTCCTACATTCTCTGAGACTAACCAGTTTTTCTTTTATGCTAGGATCCCCATTGAGATATTTATAGATTGCAATCATGTCCCCTCTTAAGCGTCGCTTCTCCAAAGAGAATAAGTTTAGCTCCTGCAGTCGTTCCTCGTAAGTGAGGTCTTCCATTCCTCTTATCAGTTTAGTTGCCCTCCTTTGGACTCTCTCCAGCTCCAGTACATCCTTTCTGAGGACCGGTGACCAGAACTGGACAGAATACTCCAAATGTGGCCTACTAGGGTTTTATATAGTGGCAGAATAATAGTTTTATCTCTGGAGCAAATCCCTTTTTTATGCATGCTAATATTCTACCTGCTCTGGTTGCTGCTGCTTGACATTGCATGCTATTCCTCATTCTGTCATCTACTAGGACCCCCAGATCCTTCTCCATTCTTGACTCCCCCCAGAGGTTCTCCCCGTAGAGAGTAATGTGCTTTTATGTTTTTTGCCCCCAAGTGCATTACTTTACATTTATCTACACTGAACCTCATCTGCCATTTGTCTGCCCACTCCGTTAATTTGTTCAGGTCATTCTGTAGAATGTCAATATCCTGCTGTGATGTTATTACCCTGCTTATTTTTATATCGTCAGCAAAAATTGAGACAGAGCTGTTAATCCCTTCCCCTAGATCATTAACAAATAAATTGAATAATATTGGTCCCAAAACAGATCCTTGGGGTACCCCACTCATCACTCTAGACCAGTCTGAGTACATGTTATTAATCACCGCCCTTTGGACACGCCCCTGTAACCAGTTCTTTACCCAAGAACAAACCTTATGGTCTATACCTGCATAGTGTTTATGGGGAACTGTGTCAAAAGCTTTTGCAAAATCCAGGTACACCACATCCACTGACCTCCCCCTATCTATATGGCTGCTCACTTCCTAGTAGAATGTTAGCAGGTTTGTCGGGCAGGAATGACCCTTCATAAACCCGTGCTGATTACTGCTAATGATGTTATCCTCTTCAGTTAATTTTTGGATATAGTCTCTAATTATCCCCTCCAATAACTTACCCATTATTGATGTTAGGCTGACTGGCCTGTAATTCCCAGGAATATATCTCTGCCCTTTTTTAAATATTGGCACCACATTGGCTTTCCTCCAATCTGCTGGCACCACTCCCGTCATTATACTATCCACAAATATTATGAACAATGGTCTGGCTATAACCTGACTGAGTTCATTGAGAACTCTCGGATGTAAGCCATCTGGTCCTGGTGATTTACTTGTATTGAGTCTATCTAGTTTTTCTTTGACCCCAGCCTCCGTTAGCCACAAGGGTATGTCCTGTGCTGTGGCACTAACCGTATGGTTGTGGTCGGTAAACCCCTTCCTTTCCTGAGTAAAAACTGAGGAAAATAAGGTATCCAATACAGTTCATAATATTATCTATTTAAACCACATTCTTAAACTTGCCCACTAAGGTGGGGTGCTAACACTTTGCATAAAATAAAGTGATTAAAGTGCATAAACCAATATATCACAAAATAACTATAAACAAAATAGGTGCATAGATAGAACTGGCCCCTAGGGGTCAGTGTGATTCCAAACTTATGTCATAAAAATCATCCACTATAATCTTAATGACATATACAATCTCCCAAATTAGGTGAATCAACTGAAGTCCAGCTCGAAATATGCAAAATAACAAATATCAGATGTAGAATGAGCAGTCGCTAGTAGGTTGCAATATATGCAATATGACAGATTATCAATTAAAGTGACAAGCCATAAATAAGTCAACAAACAAAGTCCAACTCAAAAGTGCAACGTAGCAAATAGTGTCAGATGCAGGGTGAACCTTCTCCAATGGATTTTCAGAGCGGCATCAATTCAAAACTCAGATAAGGTGCTTGTGCGATCCTCCACCAGTGAAATCAACAGAAATGCCTACTTACCTGATCTCTGTGATCCCCATCACAGAGATCAGAAGCGCCTGGGTAAGTAGGAAGTTCCACAGTGCTGCAGTGCAGATTCCGATCATCTCATGTAAAGATCAAGGAGGCTTGCATTGTGAAGTACGTCAAAGTATTTATTTTAAAAGTTTAAAAGTTACAGGCAGATTCAAAAATCCAGGGGACGCGGCAATCGCTCCACCTGCGTTCCAGACGAGCGGAAGTGACGTTCGGTGTCACGTTGCCCAACGGCGTTTCGTCAGATAGACTGACGTCATCAGGGGTCGCGTGACCCTTGATGACGTCAGTCTATCTAATGAAACGCCGTTGGGCAACGTAAGCGCTTGGCGCGTCCCCTGCTTTTTTGAATCTGCCTGTAACTTTTAAACTTTTAAAATAAATACTTTGACATACTTCACGATGCAAGCCTCCTTGATCTTTACATGATCCGATCAGAATCCGCACTGCAGGACTGTGGAACTTCCTACTTACCCAAGCGCTTCTGATCTCTGTGATGGGGATTACAGAGATCTGGTAAGTAGGCATTTCTGTAGATTTCACTGGTGGAGAATCGCACAAGCACCTTATCTGAGTTTTGAATTGATGCCGCTCTGAAAATACATTGGAGACTGTTCACCCTGCATCTGACACTATTTGCTACGTTGCACTTTTGAGTTAGACTTTGTTTGTTGACTTATTTATGGCTTGTCACTTTAATTGATAATCTGTCATATTGCATATTGCGACTGCTCATTCTACATCTGATATTTGTTAATTTGCACATTTCGAGCTGGAGTTCAGTTGATTCATCTAATTTGGTTGATTGTATATGTCATTAAGATTATAGTGGACAATTTTTATGACATAAGTTTGGAATCACACTGACCCCTAGGGGCCAGTTCTATCTATGCACCTTTTTTGTTTATAGTTATTTTGTGAAATATCGGTTTATGCACTTTAATCACTTTATTTTATGTAATGTGTTAGCACGCCACCTTAGTGGGCAAGTTTAAGAACGTGGTTTAAATAGATAATATTATGAACTTTCTGGGCTAGACCCATATACACCTGCAGCTCCTTTAGTTCATTAAATAACATGTGCGGTGGCTTAGGGGATTCCTTTCCTTTATCCATTCAATACCGTTGCCTTTTCTGTGTCATCTGTAACCATCCCCCCATTATCATCCTTCAAGTGTGCAATGTGCTCTGATTTTGCCTTTTTATTATTAATATATTTCAAGAATTTCTTTGGGTATTTTTTTACTCTCCTCCGCTATGTGTTTCTCATAATCCTTTTTAGCCGCCCTGATTGCAGTTTTGCACCTCTTGTTACATTCCTTGTAGTTTTTGAATTCAGAAGTTGACCCACCCCCTTTATATTTTTTAAAGGCCAAGTTTTTCTCTTTAATGAGGCTTTTCACATTATGGTTTAACCCCTTCCTTACCGGGCACTTAAACCCCCCTCCTGCCCAGACAAATTTTTGGCTTTCAGCGCTGTCGCATTTTGAATGACAATTGCGCGGTCGTGCGACGTTGTACCCAAATAAAATTTGCGTCCTTTTTTTCCAACAAATAGAGCTTTCTTTTGGTGGTATTTGATCACCTCTGCGTCATTTCTGATCGCCGCTACAAACAAAAAATGAGCGACAATTTTGCAAAAAAGAACAATATTTTTTACTTTTTGCTAAAGTACAAATCCATTAAAAAAATTATTCATCAGTTTTGGCCGACATATATTCTTTTACATATTTTTGGTAAAAAAAAAAAAATCGCAATCGGCGTATATTGATTGGTTTGCGCAAAAGTTATCACGTCTACAAACTGGGAATTGATTTATGGTGTTTTTATTATTTTTTATTTTTTTACTAGTAATGGCGGCGATCTGCGTTTTTTATCGGGACTGCGATATTGCTGCAGAAATGTCGGACATTTTTTACACATTTTTGGGACCAATGACATTTATACAGCGATCAGAAATTTAAATATCCACTGATTACTGTGTAAATGTCACCGGCAGTGAAGGGGTTAACCAGCAGGGGGCAGTGAAGGGGTTAACAAGTGTTCTAACTGTGGGGGGGTGGGGCTGGTCGGGACATAACAGATCTAACTGATCCCAGTGACAGGGATCAGTAGATCTGCTATGTCCCCTGTCACAGAACAGAGAACAGCCGTGTTTACAATGGCGGTTCTCCGTTCTGAGGCTCCTAAAAGAGATTGCGGGTCTCGGGCGGACATCGAGTCCTCCCGACCCACGGGCACGCTCGCGCAGCGTGCGGCGCGCGCCACCGCTGCCGCCAGGGGGGCGCGCCAGGAGCGGGCACTTTCAGATCCGCGCTGGAGCCGTACTTCGGCAATAGCGCGGATCTGAAGTGGTTAACCAGCCAGGTTTCACCTTTGCTCTTTTAAATTTATTGCCCACTGGAATGAACTGTGTGATACTATTATTATTTAATATGCTCCTAAAACATTCCCATTTTTCTTCTGTGTTAATTTTATCTAGTATTATGTCCCAATTTATGTCCTGCAGTAATGACCGTAGTTTTGAAAAATTGGC
The DNA here is from genome assembly GCA_018402905.1 of Glandirana rugosa. Taxonomy (NCBI): domain Eukaryota; kingdom Metazoa; phylum Chordata; class Amphibia; order Anura; family Ranidae; genus Glandirana; species Glandirana rugosa. The sequence goes on along the minus strand of BLSH010552918.1, from coordinate 192,952 downwards.
CCGCTTAAAGTTTAGTGTTTTAGTGTTGCCCTCTTGCCTCTTTCTCTTGTGATTTAGCCTAAATGCTATCATTCTATGATCACTAGATCCTAAGTTATCGTGAATTGCCACATCTGAGACCAGATCTGGATTATTTGTAATTAATAGATCTAACAGGGCATTCTTTCTAGTTGGGGAATCCACCAATTGGGACATGAAGTTGTCCTGTAGGACATTCATAAAATTACGTGCCTTTAATGAGTGTGATGTCCCCTGTCAATATCAGGATAATAAGTACCCAGTACGATCAAATTTCCCAGTTTTGCTGCCATTTTGAGCTGGGATAACAGTCCCTGCTCATCCTCCTCCTTAAGGTTGGGAGGCCTGTAACATACCCCCACTAAGAATTTCCTGTTCGCCTCTCCTCTATGAAGTTCAACCCATACTGATTCCACCTCACCCCCCATCACGTCCATAATGTTACTCTTCTCTACCACCATTAACGTAATTTTTGACATATATACAAACTCCTCCACCTCTTCTACCATCCCTATCTTTTCTATACAATGTATACCCTTGTATATTGGCCAGCCAATCATGTGAGCTGTCAAACCAGGTCTCAGATATTCCCACAAGGTATAAGTCTTCCTCATGTAACAGAAGTTCCAGTTCCTCCATTTAGTTAGTTAGGCTCCTCGCATTTGTGTAAACGCCCCTTAGTGTTGTATGAGGGCACATTATTTTCCCCATGTTTCATTTGGCTCAGTTTAGGAGTTGTCCCCTTATTCACTTGAAGATTAGATGCTGTGATAGTAATATCACTGCTAACTCCACTATACCCCGCTGTCCCCTGCATACTACTGTCTATTGCTTCCTCTGCCCCCCCCCCAATACCTAGTTTAAAAGCCCCTCCAACTTTGTGGCCATCTTTCTTCCCAGTAGAGCTGTACCATCCCCATTAAGGTGCAGCCCGTCTTTACTAAAGAGCCAGTAACCGACCGAGAAGTCGGCCCAGTTCTCCAGGAACCCAAATATATTATATTAATTATATCCCCAGCATCCTGCAACCTGGCATATTTGTTGGGATGTACAAACTCAGGACTGACCTCCCTTGCGCTCTTCCCCCTACCTCTCCTCCTAGTTGTCACCCAGCTACCCACCTCTGATCCTGTTCCTCCATGTCTCCAACCTCCTCTAGGCTGGCCCCTGCCAGCACCTTCTGGATAATGTCCAGGCTTCTTTCCAGGTTGCCAATGCTTCTCAGTGTTGCTACCTGATTCTCCAGATCCAGTATCTGGGCTTCTAGAGAAACAACTTACATCTCGCACAGCAGTATTCACCCTCGACTGGTTCATCAAAGAACGCATGCCTGGAGCAGGATGTGCACTGAGTGGCATTACCAATCTTGTTGGACATTTTCCCACTATTCTTTGGGGATGATTAGAAGACTAACTCTGGTAACTTACACTACTCCCTGATGCTACTCCCCTGGTATTAAGTTCCTCCCGTGTCCAGAAGGTACTCCTGGGGCTGTAGTTCCCCCTGGTACTCCTTAATGCTCAGGTACTCACAGTTGCTTAGAAACTCACAATACTCAGATACTCTCGATACTCAGGTACTCACAACGCCCGGTACTCACAACGCTCAGGTACTCACAACGCCCGGTACACACAACACACAGGTACTCACAACACACAGGTACTCCCAACGCCAGGTGCTCACAACACACAGGTACTCACAACACACAGGTACTCCCAACACACAGGTACTCCCAACGCTCAGGTACTCCCAACGCTCAGGCACTCCCAACACACAGGTACTCACAACGCACAGGTACTCACAACGCCCAGGTACTCACAATGCTCAGGTACTCACAACTCTCAGGTACTCACAAGACACAGGTACTCACAACACACAGGTACTCCCAATACTCAGGTTCTTGCAGCACACAGGTACTCTCAATACTCAGGTACTCACTATATACCGGTCATACAGTCAGTCTTTAGTCAGTAGTTAAGTCTCTCTACTCAGCAGTACTCAGTTACACTCACCACACTCTCCTCAGACAATGTCCCCACAGCACACCATCAGTCCTCTAATCTATTAGCTGTGTCTCTCTGTGTCCCCTTAACTCCCCCTCAGCCCCCCCTGTAACCCGACTATTATAGGGCTTAACAGCTCTTTGCCTCCCTTGGTCAGCCTGCCTGTCCCATCTCCTACCGCTTCCCTGACCTGCCTGTCACACTCCCTTCAGTGGGTTACACTTACCGCCTGCCGCCTCCTGGTCCACCTGTCACCTCTCGGTCTTCCGGTTCCACTTCCTCTGCTGCAGTCTGTGGAGTGGCTCTGTCCTCAGTTACTCCTGCTCTTTGCTCCCGATACCCTTGTCTGTCACTGCTCCCAGCCGCCCACCTCCTCTGTCAGGACAGGGGTCTGGTCCGTAGCGCCTGTCGTTGATCTCAGCCACCGCCTCACACAGTCTCAGTGGGGGGGGTCGGGTCTGAATTTCCTTCCATAATGTCAGCATTCTCAAAGATGTTATCCAGGGGCCTAGCCCAAACTGCTGCCCAGATCAATTCCTCCATTCATGCTGACCTGCAGCACCTGGGTGCACGGATTGAAGTCATGGAAAAGAAAGCTGATCAACCTGTGGCTAAAATTAACCAAAACTCTGCCAGAATACAGGATATTCAAGACCAATTAGAGCCCGCACTATCAAAAATTGACGACTTGGAAAACAGAACCAGACGCTACCACTTCAGAATCAGCATTTTCCCTGAATCAGTGAAAGAAGTTTATCCAGAAATCCAGTCCTTTATTAAGGACTTAAATCAAAGACATCCTGAAACAACACCTGGACAGAGCGGACAGAGCCTTGCAACCACTATGCACAGATGGGCTCCCAATGGACTTTGTAGTCAAACCTCACTTTTATGCTGTTAAAGAAGAGGTGATGAAATTTTCTTGAGCCTCAGACAGGCTCACAATCCAAGGCCATCGATCCTAGTGCCCTCTCTCCTTACACTATTCAGAAACTACGCTCTCTGAAACATCTTCTTCAAGTCTTGGCACAAAAAGAAATAACCTATAGATGTTCCTTTCCACTTCATGTGAACTTCTCTTATCAAAACAAAGATTATGGTTTTTCCTCTTTTTCAGAAGGTGAGCGGCTACTTCTACATCTGGGTCTGATTACACAGGAAACTCCTTTACCTCCAAACAGCAGAGGCTCTTCTTCTACAAAGAGGCCATCTCCTCTTAGTCCCCTCACTCCTGTTTGACAGAAACAACACTCCAAGAGGCTGAGGGAGTCTCAACCACCATGATGTTGTTGTACAAGATGAGGATCACGTTGTCCTGTCTTGTTCTCCCTTTTAGGAGCTTTCTCTTTTTCCACAATTGACTCTACTCATCAATCCTAGCTGGTTCTTGTATTCCCGGAGGGACATCTGCAGGGGGTGGGGAAGGGAGAAGGGCTTAGAACCAATGCTTTGTTTTATATTCCGGTTCATAGTTCCATGTTATTCTATATATACAGGGTGGGTTTTTGCAACCTTTCTATTGCAACCTCTTTTAATTATTGTATCTGTATGACTGATATACCTTTTATAGGGGCTCCTAGGGCTCCCTTCATATTAGGAGGGAGCACTGGGATCTATTACATTTACCAAATATCTGACTTTACTGGAATTTTCTGTGCAGTGGTCCCCTTGCCGGGGAATCGCTGCTGATGAACCAATCTGCCAGAAGACTTATGTAAAATGCTTAAGAAATGATTCTCTTCTGAGCTGTCCAAACCCCTGATCCATGCCTAGCACAAATTCTCCCAACCCAACCCTACAGATTATCTCCCACATTGTACAGAGGCTCAACTCCCCAAAACTATTTCAGTTACAATTAATCATTCCTTAAAGTCTGACATACTTCTCCTACAGGAGACCTGTTTTCCTATATCCTACAATCCCTCCTTTATTCATCAGAGATACCCTCAAATCTTCCTAGCGAATGCTGAGAACAAAGCGAGAGGAGTAGCAATATGTTTTCCCAAACGCTTACATTTCTCTCCATAAAAGGTGCTCATAGACCCTGAAGACCGCTACTTGTTTGTTGTGGGTACCATTGATGGAGAAACCTATACATTTGTTTTCTATTACACACCGATTAAAGGCCAAGCTATGTTTTTCAAAACCTTGGCATAATCACTAAAGCACTTTTATAAGGGTATGGTTATTTTTGGAGGTTACTCTAACATAGGGTTTGACCTTTCCTTGGACAAATCGGGAAACGGGAATCCAAAATCGAATTGTCTGCCCAGACAAAGCCTAAAAATAGTGCAGCTTTTACACTCACTTGGTCTGATAGATATTTGGAGGGAACAAAACCCCCATGTCAAGGATTATATGCACTTTTCTGCTCCACATAATACCTACGCCAGGATTGACCACATCTTCCTTCAGTCTGCCTCTATCCCTCTTGCTTTGACATCAGAGACACACCTCTATCAGATTACTCCATTATGATGTTAACTATCCGATGCCCCCTAGGGGTGGAAGACCCTTTCAAATAGGGACTCAATGAAGTTCTATTAAGTGACCCAATTCAATGTACAATTTTAGAAAAAGCTCTGAAGGAGTGCTTTGCGGATAACAATAATGACTCAGTTACACCTGCAACTTTATGGGCAGCTCACAAATCAGTGATGAGAGGGAAGCTCATTCAGATCTCTTCCAAAAAGAAACGCAAATGCAGAGCTGAAATTCAGAAGCTGTCAGAGGAATTCCTTTCACTGAGCAAAAGACACAAATGTAACCCTACTCCTGACACTTTAGCTCAGCTTGATTCAGCCCGGGTACACCTTAATCTAGCTTTAACCACGGCAGCAGAAAAATATCTTAGATGGACGGGGCAAGATTCTATTCACAAAAGGATGTGATAGGCTCTAAATTAGCAACCAAACTCAGTTCTAAAACCCGCACCCTATCCTTCCCTAAAATTTTCACTCCTTCAGGTGACCTGACCCAGAACCCAACTCATGGAAACATTCCAGGATTTCTACTTAAACTTGTACAATACAAATTCCTCCCCCTCCTCATAAACTGGAGACGTTTCTCTGGAAACTCCCCATCCCCCAAATCACACGAAATCACAGGGAACTGATCAATAAACCTATCTCTTTAGGGGAGGTTTTCGAGACTGTATAAGGATAAATGTGATCATTACTAACTCATCCATACCTAACAGTAACAAAATTGATCACTAAATAATAAATATAAGAATGTGTTAAGATAAAGAAGTTAGTGCATTAGTAGAAACTGATAATATATAAACATACATTACATGCATATATGAGTGAGATACAAGGCTTATATAATTATATCTTTATATCTAATTAGTTATATACCTTTATATATGTTGTTAAGATGGCGTTTGAATATTTAGAACATGTCATCTATGTTACACACGGAATGTCTAACAGGACAGCATGGACAGACTGTTGGGTAATAACATGTGTTAGTTGTGATAAGAATTCCTATAAAAGAGTGGTCTGTAATCTGCTTAATCAGAGCACATTGACAGTCTCATTATGGGCTTGCTCTCAATACAGCTGTATTCTTGTCAATAAATGCATATAATTTGGAACCTCTTGTCTGAGGGTTAATCTTTTCTCAAATTAACCTTATTCGCTTGGTGCCATGCACTTGGTGTGCTAAAAGGCTGATAAATTGCACCCTTACCAGGTCACAACTGCGGACAAACGGGGCACAGGTAATGAAAATATATGTTTGCCGGTGTTTGGAAAATGCAGAGGGTGCAAGTGACCTATAAGCCAAAAACCCATAAATAGGAACCTAGACGAGAGAGTGTTTTTATAGGAAATACTGTAATTGTATTATTTGTTTGTCTTGTTTTTTTTTGAAAAGTCTGTCTTGATTGCACATGCTTCTCTCTATCCTGCGGTTTGAATCGGTTCCGAAGTCACAGCTATTAGGGCTGTTGGCTACAAGGTCTTCGGACCTCAAGAAGAATTAAGGGATGACTCTATTTCAAGTGTCATCTCCAACGGTGGGGTTATGATTGTGCGAGTGATTGTGGGTAAGAAGGGTCGGGGTAAGTGACCCCACTTACTGGGCAAGTGACGAGTATGAGTGAACTGTCAGTGAAAAGGTAGTCACGTATACTAGTAACGAGCAGGGCCCTCTGATTCCTCCTGTATTGAATTGTAATTGTACTGTCTGCCCTAATATTGTAAAGCGCTGCGCAAACTGTTGGCGCTATATAAATCCTGTATAATAATAATAATAATACTAAACATTATTCTCACTTACCCTGTCCTGTCCTATTCTGTCTTCCACTCTTTCGCAGTTTCACTTTCCTTTCACACTGAACAGGCTATTTTTAGAACAGCACGCTTCAGCCCCTCAGGGCACTTATTGTAGGATGCGTCACCTTTAGTAAAATTGCTCTAGGAAGAGAAGGTGTACGCCGTTGGCCCCCCCCCACGAGATAAGTTGCATACTTTTCTTGCGCAGTTGTTGCAAACCAGCTCAGCGGTCCTGCCACCCCTTGAGAATCCAACCTTAGGTGAGAAAGTGGTTATGGGTCACTGGTTAGGGGGACTGCATGATACAAAGCCTGTCAGTAAAAGCAGCAGACTCGGTGGCCTGCTTGTGGTAATTGTGCCATAATAGAGACCCGTGGCGTGAGCAATAAGCTGCAAACTATCCTTAACTAAATACTTTTGTAATCTGAATTTCCTACTTTCAATTCCAAGTGTATTAACTGTCTTAACTGCATCGGTCATTATCTCATCTGGGCGGGTCTGGTTAATCACCCAGACGGAGGCTAGTGTATCTAGCCGTGCTTATGATGAGAATATTGACAGCTTGCCAGAATAGTGAGTCTATGTACTAAACCACAGTTATAATAACACTGTTTAATATGCTAAATGTAAGAATACAAATGTGATATGTGAATAACTTCAGTTTTACTCAACAGGTAAGGTAAGTTCAGTAAATACTATCAAAAATTACCATCTAAATGAGCAACACACGTGATAAATGTCGTACACCCTTGTTAATCTTTGAAATAATAGTGGTGGTATTAGGCGCTATTGCTTTGATTCTGTTGACAATATATATATTTAAACAGAGAAAAACTCCATCTCCTGTCTGTGACCTTGATCAAGTCACTTATTAGGAGAGTGGTGAATATGTAAAGTTACAGAATCTTGTCTGGACTGTAAAGTTCTGGTCCGTACCGGACTTTGGGGTGTCCGTGCCCCGAACCCCGACATTTGAAAAATTAGTCCGGGTTCGGTATTCGGGTATTTTGCGCGCCTTATCTATAACTGCAGGGCCGCCAATCAACAAGCGTTTTACTTGTTTGCCCTTAGAAGCCATCACAGCCATGCCTACTAATGGCATGGCTGTGAGTGGCCAATGCATCATGTGACCCACACTATTTTTGGCGCCTGTTGAATAGCTGCAGGGCAGCCAATCAACAAGCGTTTCACTTGTTTGTCCTTAGAAGCCATCACACCCATGCCTACTAATGGCATGGTTGTGATAGGCTAGTGCATCATGTGATCCAGCCTCTATATGAGCTGGAGCCACGTATGCCGCGTGTCACATCGTCTCAGGCTAGTGTAGGGAGAGCATGCTGCTGGCTCTGTGAGGGACAGATTACCGATCTAATATCATCTAATCCTGCATTACAGACAGATTCCTGGTGGTGCTGTGAGGGGAAAGCTTAGCATTCTAAAACCATCTGATACTGGACTAGGTAGAGTTTACTACTGCTGTGAGGGATAGATTACCGATCTAAAATAATCTCATCCTGCATTACAGACAGATTCCTGCTGGTGCTGTGAGGGACAGATTATTGTTCTAAAATCATCACCTAGTGCTATAGGGAGAGGTTCCTGCTGGTGCCGTGAGGGACAGATTATTGTTCTAAAACCATCACATACTGCTAGAGGGAGAGGTTCCTGCTGATGCTGCGAGGGACATATTATTGTTCTAAAATCATCTCCTAGTGCTATAGAGAGAGGTTCCTGTTGGTGCTGTGAGGGACAGATTACTGTTCTAAAATCATCTCCTAGTGCTATAGGGAGAGGTTCCTGCTGGTGCTGTGAGGGCAGATTATTGTTCTAAAATCATCTCCTAGTGCTATAGGGAGAGATTCCTGCTGGTGCTGTGAGGGACAGATTATTGTTCTAAAATCATTGCCTAGTGCTATAGGGAGAGATTCCTGCTGGTGCTGTGAGGGGCAGATTATTGTTCTAAAATCATCTATTAGTGCTATAGGGAGAGGTTGCTGCTGGTGCTGTGAGGTACAGATTATTGTTCTAAAATCATCTTCTAGTGCTAAAGGAAGAGGTTACTGCTGGTACTGTGAGGGACAGATTATTGTTCTAAAATCATCTCCTAGTGCTATAGGGAGAGGTTCCTGCTGGTGCTGTGAGGGACAGATTATTGTTCTAAAATCATCTCCTAGTGCTATAGGGAGAGGTTCTGCTGGTGCTGTGAGGGGCAGATTATTGTTCTAAAATCATCTCATAGTGCTATAGGGAGAGGTTCCTGCTGGTGCTGTGAGGGAAAGATTATTGTTCTAAAATCATCACTTAGTGCTAGGCCCAGAGCTGCTACGAGATTTTGCCCATTATTGCACACCACCAGGCCGGGTTTGAGGCTCAGTGGCAACAACCACTCATCGGTCTTTAGTTCAATGCCCGTCCACAGCTCCTGCACAGTGTGGGGTTTATCCCGTAAACATATCAGTTTTAAAACAGCCTGCTATCGTTTCCCCCTGGATGTGCTGAAGCTGGTGGTGAAGGTGTTATGCTGAGCAGATGAGGAGGTTGTAGAGGAGGAGGAAGCGGAGTGGGAGGAGGAGGCAACAGGAGGCAAAGAGAAATGCCCAGTGTGCAGCTAGCGGGTTATAGCGTCCCTGCCTGTGGTTATGTGGACCTTGCCACAGATGGTGTTGCGCAGTGCACACTTGATCTTGTCCCCGACTTGTTTGTGCAGGGAAGGGATGGCTCGTCTGGAAAAGTAGTGGCGGCTGGGAACCATGTACTGTGGGACAGCCACCGCCATCAGGTTTTTAAAACTGTCCGTGTCCACCAGATGGAATGACAGCATTTCAAAGGCCAGGAATTTTGAAATTCTGGCATTCAGGGCCAGGGATCACAAGTGGGTGGGGGGTACTACCTCTTTCTCTCCAGTGTTTGGGAGATGGACAGCTGTAAGCTTCAGTGGGACCATGGTGTGGAAATGTGTGGGGACGGTGGCGGACATGGTGACATTGCTGTCATATCGTCTGTTTGCTGGGTGGCAGGTGACACTGGCACTGTAGAGGTGGAGAAAGAGGCTGAGGCAGCAGCAGAAGAGGAAGCAGGAGGAGCCCGAGACCTTTCTTGGATTTTGAGGTGCTTATTCCACTGCAGCTCGTGCTTTGCATGTAGATGCCTGGTCATGCAGGTTGTGCTCAGGTTTAGAACATTTATGCTTCGCTTCAGGCTCTGATTGCACAGCGTACAAACCACTTGTGTCTTGTTATCAGCACATTGTCTGAAGAACTGCCACGCCAGGGAACTCCTTTGAGCATTCTTTGGTGTGCTAGGTCCCTTGGTGCGGTGGGTAGTAGCAGGCACACTGTCTAGGGGACGGTTGCTCTGCTTTTGCAACCTGCTTCCTCTTTTGCTGTGCTGGTGCCTCTGTGCGACCACCACCTCTTCCTCCAAACTGCACACATCACTCCCATGACCTTCATTCCATGTGGGGTCTAGGACCTCATCATCCTCCACATCATCTTCCACCCACTCTTCACCACTGCCCTCCTAGTCAGTCTGCACACTGTAGAAAGCTGCAGCAGTTGGCACCTGTGTTTCGTCATCATCAGAGACATGCTGCGGTGTTGTTTCCATGTCCTCATCCTGAAACAGAAGTGGTTGGGCATCGGTGCACTCAATGTCTTCCACTTCTGGGGCAGGGCTATGTGGGTGGCCCATGGAATGCACACCAGCAGTGTCATCAAAAAGCATAAGAGACTGCTGCATGACTTGGGGCTCAGACTGCTTGGCTGATTTACAAGGGGCTGAGGTGAAAGACAGATGGCCATGGGGTTTAGGTGCCAACTCCGGGTTTTCAGCAAGGGACCGGGTGGGAGACAATGTGAAGGAACTGGAGGCTTTGTCAGCCACCCAATCTACTATCGCCTGTACTTGTTCTGGCCTCACCATTCGTTGAACGGAATTTCGGGCCTACCATATAACATTGAAGGTTCTGTCGGCTACTCACACCTGAGGAAGGTGTTTCACTTGTGCGTGTAGCTGCCACAGATCGACCACATCCTCTCCTTGCAACAGGAGCTTCACCAATACCACCAACACCAGCAGCACCACGACCATGTCCCTTATTTGACTCTCTCCTCATTCCGGACGCAAATGTACTATTTAGCACAAGTTTTGATTATTTTTTAAACCAGCAATGTTGACGCGCTTTTTAATTTTGTGCAAGAAATACACAGCAAGGTACAAATGTACTGTGTAGCACGATTTATTAATAATAAAAAAAAAAGAATAATAAATGATCATTCTTTTTTTTTTTTAAACAAAAATGTCGATGCTCTTTTTAATTTTGTGCAAGAAATGCACAGCAAGGTGCAAATGTACTGTGTATCACTATTTATTAATAATAAAAAAAGAATAATAAATTCTTATTCTTTTTTTTTAAAACAACAATGTAGACACACTTTTTATTTTTGTGCAAGAAACGCACAGCAAGGTGCAAATGCACTATGTAGCACTATTTATTAATAATAATAAAAAAGAATAACAAATGATTATTCTTTTTTTTTAAACCAGCAATGTAGATGCACTTTTTATTTTTGTGCAAGAAATGCTCAGCAAGGTGCAAATGTACTATGTAGCACTATTTATTAATATAATAAAAAAAAAATATTATTCTTTTTTTTTTTTAAACCAGCAATGTAGACGCAGCAGGATCCTCTCCCTACACCGGTATGAAATGATTTTAGAACGCTAATCTGTCCCTCACACCAGCAGCAGGAACCTCTCCCTACACCAGTATGAGATGATTTTAGAACGCTAATCTGTCCCTCACAACAGGAGCAGAAACCTCTCCCTATACCAGTATAAGATGATTTTAGAACGCTAATCTATCCCTCACACCGGCAGCAGGAACCTCTCCCTATACCAGTATGAGATGATTTTAGAACGCTAATCTTTCCCTCACACCAGCACCAGGAACCTCTCCCTACACCAGTATGAGATGATTTTAGAATGCTAATCTGTCCCTCACAACAGGAGTAGGAACCTCTCCCTATGCCAGTATGAGTTGATTTTAGAACGCTAACCTATCCCTCACACCAGCAGCCGGAACCTCTCCCTATACCAGTATGAGATGATTTTAGAACGCTAATCTGTCCCTCACACCAGCAGCAGGAACCTCTCCCTACACCAGTATGAGATGATTTTAGAATGCTAATCTGTCCCTCACAACAGGATCAGGAACCTCTCCCTATACCAGTATGAGATGATTTTAGAACACTAATCTGTCCCTCACACCAGCAGCAGGAACCTCTCCCTACACCAGTATGAGATGATTTTAGAACGCTAATCTGTCACTCACAACAAGAGCAAGAACCTCTCCCTATATCACTATGAGATGATTTTAGAACGCTAATCTATCCCTCACACCAGCAGCAGGAACCTCTCCCTATCCCAGTATGAGATGATTTTAGAATGCTCTGAAATTAGCATTCTATAATGTGCCACTATCCTAAATAATAAAGAAGAAAATAACACAAAACACGGAGAACCGTGTGTGGTGAAATAAGAAGTGGATTTTGCCGGCACTTATGAAACTGATGGATTTAAAATGTAATATGTTTATTCAGTCATTAAAAAGTAACAGATTCAATACAAAATTTCATCATAGAAAATACATAAAATGCAGCACCAAAATTTCCATTAAGGGGTTCTTGGTACATGACAGGAAATAGTAATTACACATGGGTCGGGAGAATGATACATGTTACCAGACCGCATATACAGTGGAAAAAAGAAGGTTGACGCGTTTCGCAACACTGTGCTTCTTCTGGACCTTTTTTCCATTCAGACTATAAATAGAAAGTACATAGAATAAAGGACTATTTCCATAATAGAAATGTAATCATATATATATCATTATTGTATTCTTAAGTAGCTTAATACCATATTGTCCATGCCCACCTATGTTTAGTATGGTATGCTTACTTGTGGTTCAATGAAAAACCCCAATGGGGCGTTGCATCAGGGGGGCAGGCACAGGGGACCAGAGGGCAATCCAGCACACAGACATCTAAATGTAATATAAAGGGACCACATAACACTGTGAGTTCCCATGAACTATAAAAAATTGTTTTTATATATAAAAAGCATAATTCGTGTAAATATATATCCTACCTGTCGCTGTGGAGCAGGTGGTGTCAGTCAGCTGTTTCAAACATTGTATATGAGATGGTACTTTAATCTAAGTGAGTAGATGTCCTAGGGAGACTACGGCAAGGAACATAGAACAAAAAGAGGGGAAGGTAATATGATGACAAAATCGCATACCACATTATAGTGGCAGGTAAGATAGTAAGTAATTGTAAATATATCCGATTACCTGGTATGAAACAAGTAAAAGGCAGTGTAGATATTCAGGATCCTCTAAGCTTATATATATCTCTGCTTGGAATATAGTTGTAGTACGAAGGTAGGTAAGGCTAGCTATCTCTCCTTAGATATTTCCGGTCGTAGCAATGCTAGGTCCGGATCAGATTATGCCAAATGGATATGATGTACTGGAACGCCAGACGCCATTGTTGCCTAAAAAGTATAGACACATAGCGTCAGCAAGTGTATATCTAGCCTTTCATAGGTATGTGAGCCTTCCTTGTTGTTAATGCCATCGTCCTACCTGAAGGAAAAATCCGTCCCTATATGACCATGTGTGCCGCTTGTATCCCAAATGCTGGCAGGATCGTCCATTGCGGACGCCTGGCCTTTATCCCCCATTGCGCCGCGTGTGCGCCGCCCACAACGGGCGGCGATAGACGTCGCTGAGCAGTGATGTCACACCAGTGACGCAACGTGCGCCTCAACACACGGCGCATGCCCATGATTGAGCGCGCCGTGTGTAAGGAAGGTCAAGACCGGGCAAGCGCAGATGGGAAAAGGGAGGAGCGAGGGAAAAATTATCCCGTCACCTCCCAATTAAGAACCACCGCTCCCGCCCAAATGACCAAATCACAACACACCCATTTGGGTGTGTGAGGCGCATATGCCTGCCCCTCAAGATGCACCCTAAAGGGGAAGAAACCACACATATCACCCAATACGTCACACAACAGCATAGGTAGAAGTAATATCTTGGGTGGCAATCTAGCTTATTTCAGGTATTTTATGTCTTAGTATCCAATTGGTATAAATGTAGATGGTAGGCAAGAACGAAAGCCATGACAAATGCAGATAGTAGGAAGTACAATCAGATCATTATTCAACAGCCATAGGTTTACCAATGTGACCGGATATTTTCTTCCACTTATAACATATTTGCAATATAGGTAGATGGATAGATGCGATGAGAAAGTGGAAGAAACTAAGATAAGGAGAGGGAAACATGAGGGTCACTTACAGGGAAATATATGGCTATTAATTAGATAATTATAGGAACAGTTTATAGCTGAGTGATTCCTTAAGGCCAGGTCTCTCAGTGGCCTTTAACAAATAAATCCAGCGTGTTTCACGTTGTAATATAATCTTATCAAATTCACCGCCCCTGGGGTTCTCCAAAACCCGTTCCAAGGCGGCAAAACGAACCACCTCTGTACTATTGTTATAGTAAAGGCCCAAGTGTCTCCCTATAGGTGTGGATAGTATGTTTTTATTCCCATAATATATATGGTCTTGAATTCTCCGCCAAAATTGGCGTTTGGTCTTACCTACATAAAATGCCCCGCATTCACAGAACATGATGTAGATAATGCCAATCGTTTGACAGTCCACAAAATGTTGTACCCTATGTAGCTCGCCATTGGGGAGGTACATAGTTTGATTTTCGTAAATCCAATTGCAGAAATTACATCCACCACACTTCCATGTTCCACAGGGGGGGTCATGGAAGTGACTCTGTGGAAGAAAATATCCGGTCACAATGGTAAACCTATGGCTGTTGAATAATGATCTGATTGTACTTCCTACTATCTGCATTTGTCATGGCTTTCGTTCTTGCCTACCATTTACATTTATACCAATTGGATACTAAGACATAAAATACCTGAAATAAGCTAGATTGCCACCCAAGATATTACTTCTACCTATGCTGATATGTGACGTATTGGGTGATATGTGTGGTTTCTTCCCCTTTAGGGTGCATCTTGAGGGGCAGGCATATGCGCCTCACACACCCAAATGGGTGTGTTGTGATTTGGTCATTTGGGCGGGCGCGGTGGTTCTTAATTGGGAGGTGATGGGATAATTTTTCCCTCGCTCCTCCCTTTTCCCATCTGCGCTTGCCCGGTCTTGACCTTCCTTACACACGGTGCGCTCAATCATGGGCATGCGCCGTGTGTTGAGGCGCACGTTGCGTCGCTGGTGTGACGTCACTGCTCAGCGACGTCTATCGCCGCCCGTCGTGGGCGGCGCACACGTGGCACAATGGGGGATAAAGGCCAGTCGTCCGCAATGGACGATCCTGCCAGCATTTGGGATACAAGCGGCACACATGGTCATACAGGGACGGATTTTTCCATCAGGTAGGACGATGGCATTAACAACAAGGAAGGCTCACATACCTATGAAAGGCTAGATATACACTTTCTGACGCTATGTGTCTATACTTTTTAGGCAACAATGGCGTCTGGCGTTCCAGTACATCATATCCATTTGGCATAATCTGATCCGGACCTAGCATTGCTACGACCGGAGATATCTAATGAGAGATAGCTAGCCTTACCTACCTTCGTACTACAACTATATTCCAGGCAGAGATATATATAAGCTTAGAGGATCCTGAATATCTACACTGCCTTTTACTTGTTTCATACCAGGTAATCGGATATATTTACAATTACTTACTATCTTACCTGCCACTATAATGTGGTATGCGATTTTGTCATCATATTACCTTCCCCTCTTTTTGTTCTATGTTCCTTGCCGTAGTCTCCCTAGGACATCTACTCACTTAGATTAAAGTACCATCTCATGTACAATGTTTGAAACAGCTGACTGACACCACCTGCTCCACAGCGACAGGTAGGATATATATTTACACGAATTATGCTTTTTATATATAAAAACAATTTTTTTATAGTTCATGGGAACTCACAGTGTTATGTGGTCCCTTTATATTACATTCAGATGTCTGTGTGCTGGATTGCCCTCTGGTCCCCTGTGCCTGCCCCCCTGATGCAACACCCCATTGGGGTTTTTCATTGAACCGCAAGTAAGCATACCATACTAAACATAGGTGGGCATGGACAATATGGTATTAAGCTACTTAAGAATACAATAATGATATGTATATGATTACATTTCTATTATGGAAATAGTCCTTTATTCTATGTACTTTCTATTTATAGTCTGAATGGAAAAAAGGTCCAGAAGAAGCAGTGTTGCGAAACGCGTCAACCTTCTTTTTTCCACTGTATATGCGGTTTGGTAACATGTATCATTCTCCCGACCCATGTGTAATTACTATTTCCTGTCATGTACCAAGAACCCCTTAATGGAAATGTTGGTGCTGCATTTTATGTATTTTCTATGATGAAATGTTGTATTGAATCTGTTGCTTCTTAATGACTGAATAAACATATTACATTTTAAATCCATCAGTTTCATAAGTGCCGGCAAAATCCACTTCTTATTTCACCACACACGGTTCTCCGTGTTTTGTGTTATTTTCTTCTTTATGATTTTAGAATGCTAATCTGTCCCTCACAACAGGAGTAGGAACCTCTCCCTATACCAGTATGAGATGATTTCGGAATGCTAATCTATCCCTCAAACCAGCAGCAGGAACCTCTCCGTATACCAGTATGAGATTATTTTAGAACGCTAATCTATCCCTCACACCAGCAGCAGGAACCTCTCCCTACACCAGTATGAGGTGATTTTAGAGCGCTAATCTGTCCCTCACAACAGGAGCAGGAACCTCTCCCTATACCAGTATGAGATGATTTTAGAATGCTAATCTGTCCCTCACACCAGAAGCAGGAACCTCTCCCTATACCAGTATGAGATGATTTTAGAACGCTAATCTGTCCCTCGCAACAGGAGCAGAAACCTCTCCCTACACCAGTATGAGATGATTTTATAATGGTAATCTGTCCCTCACACCAGCAGCAGGAACCTCTCCCTACACCGGTATGAGAAGATTTTGGAAAGCTAATCTGTCCCTCACACCAGCAGCAGGAACCTCTCCCTACACCAGTATGAGATGATTTTAGAATGCTAATAAGTCCCTCACAACAGGAGTAGGAACCTCTCCCTATACCAGTATGAGATGATTTTAGAACGCTAATCTATCCCTCACACCAGAAGCCGGAACCTCTCCCTATACCAGTATGAGATGATTTTAGAATGCTAATCTGTCCCTCACACCAGCAGCAGGAACCTCTCCCTACACCATTATGAAATGATTTTAGAACGCTAATCTGTCCCTCACAACAGGATCAGGAACCTCTCCCTATACCAATATGAGATGATTTTAGAACACTAATCTATTCCTCACACCAGCAGCAGGAACCTCTCCCTACACCAGTATAAAATGATTTTAGAACGCTAATCTGTCCCTTACAACAGGAGTAGGAACCTCTCCCTATACCAGTATGAGATTATTTTAGAACGCTAATCTATCCCTCACACCAGCAGCAGGAACCTCTCCCTATACCAGTATGAGATGATTTTAAAACGCTAATCTATCCCTCAAACCAGCAGCAGGAACCTCTCCCTACACCAGTATGAGATGATTTTAGAGCGCTAATCTGTCCCTCACAACAGGAGCAGAAACCTTTCCCTACACCAGAATGAGATGATTTTATAACGGTAATCTGTCCTTCACACCAGCAGCAGGAACCTCTCCCTATACCAGTATGAGATGATTTTAGAACTCTAATCTATCCCTCACACCAGCAGCAGGAACCTCTCCCTACCCCAGTATGAGATGATTTTAGAACGCTAATCTGTCCCTCACAACAGGAGCAGGAACCTCTCACTATACTAGTATGAGATTATTTTAGAATGCTAATTTGTCCCTCACACCAGCAGCAGGAACCTCTCCCTACACCAGTATGAGATGATTTTAGAACGCTAATCTGTCCCTCACAACAGGAGCAGGAACCTCTCCCTATACCAGTATGAGATGATTTTAGAACGCTAATCTATCCCTCACGCCAGCAGCAGGAACCTCTCCCTATACCAGTATGGGATGATTTTAGAACGCTAATCTGTCCCTCACACCAGCAGCAGGAACCTCCCCCTACACCAGTATGTATATGATTTTAGAACGCTAATCTATCCCTCACAGCAGCAGTAAAAACCTCTCCCTATACTAGTATGAAATGATTTTAGAATGCTAATCGATCCCCCACACCAGCAGTAGGAACCTCTCCCTATACTAGTATGAGATGATTTTAGAACGCTAATCTATCCTTCACACCAGCGGTAGGAACCTCTCCCTATACTGGTATGAGATGATTTTAGAACGCTAATCTGTCCCTCACAACAGGAGCAGGAATCTCTCCCTATACCAGTATGAGATGATTTTAGAATGCTAATCTATCCCTCACACCAGCGGCAGGAACCTCTCCCTATACTAAGTATGAGATCATTTTAGAACGCTAATCTTTCCCTCACACCAGCGGCAGCATGCTCTCCCTACCTAGACTAGTATGAGATGAATGATGTGACATGCAGCGCTGGCTACGTGACTCCAACTTATATAGAGGCTGGGGTCACATGATGCACAGACCAATCACAGCCATGCCATTAGTAGGCATGGCTGTGATGTCTTCTAAGGGCAAAGGAGTGAAACGCTTGTTGATTGGCTGCCCTGCAGCTATTCAACAGGCAGGAAAAAATACCCTAACCCCTAACCCGAACCCGGACTTTTTAAAAAATGTTCGGGTTCGGGACACGGACACTCAAAAGTCCGGTACAAACCCGAACTTTACAGTTCGGGTTCGCTCAACTCTACTCCTAATTGATTAATTGTCCACCTCCACCCCCACCCATCACAATATAAAACCAAGCTTTGCTTATGGGGGATAGCATTGCAGGGGGTACTTCCAAAAAAGCGGGGCTCTTTAAATAAGTGGTCACTCCTTCCTTGCACTTCAGCGATTGGCACAAGAAACTACTCTAACACCAGACTTCAGGTAAAACATCACACTTTCCTCTCTGAAACATGCATACCTTACCTCTCCTTTTCACAATAGCAGCCTCTCTCCTCAAACTATCTTTTCTTCAGCCCTCTTCCCCACCCCACAATCTATACATATCATCCTCACTTCTCCCCTCTCCCTATTACTAGACTCACCACCTCTTTCTAACTCTAAGCTCACATGCTAACAAAACCAGGTTGCTCAAGCATGTCCCCTCATATAAATCATATTCTCATGCTGCCTCACTTTCTCTTCTGCTTCTCCTAGCCTCTGGAGTTATTTCCCCAAACCCTGGACCTCTCTCATTTAACCACACCCATCACCACCACCCCACACCCTCTAACAGTAATCGCAATCTACACAATTTAATCTCCATCCCCCTTCTTCCCAAAACCAGCCTCCCCTTCTCCTATGCCCTCTGGAACGCCCGCTCTGTCTGCAACAAGCTCACTGCTGTTCATGACCTATTTGTCACTAATTCCTTTCATCTACTTGCTATCACCGAAACCTGGCCCCACGAATGCGATTCTCCTTCTCC
Source organism: Glandirana rugosa (assembly GCA_018402905.1). NCBI lineage: Eukaryota > Metazoa > Chordata > Amphibia > Anura > Ranidae > Glandirana > Glandirana rugosa. The sequence goes on along the minus strand of BLSH010552918.1, from coordinate 174,003 downwards.
TGCTTCCCTCTCCCACGGTGGCCTTCTCTGGACTCACTCCCCTAGGCCTAATGGACACAAGGGAGGTGGCGTGGGATTCCTCCTATCCCCACTGAATACCTTTCAGGTTCTTCACTCTCCTCCCTCTCTTTCTCTCTCATCATTTGAAGCCCACTGTATACGTTTATTCTCTCCAACCTCCCTAAGAATTGCTGTGATCTACCAGCCTCCTGGACCACTGTCATCTTTCCTTGATGAATTTTCTGCCTGGCGATCCTAATTAGTGTTGAGCGAACCCGGACTGTAACGTTCGGGTCCGTACCGAACTTTCGGGTGTCCGTGGCACGGACCCGGACCCGGACATTTCAAAAATCGTTCGGGTTGCGAGTTGTGATTAATCCTAGCGGTCCGTCTTTTAAGTAGTTCCTTTCTACTGTCACCAGGTCCTCCGACCATCTAGTGTCGTTAAGAATCCCTCCAACCTCTCTTATTTGCATATGTCACCCGAAGTTTACTACTCTCTCTTTCTCTCCCTCCTCTCACTTCTTGGACTTTCCATAAGTCACCCCTATCCTCCTTAGGGTGCGGTGGAGGGAACACAGGTAATCCGGATCCCCTCACTCAGGTCTCTTCCGGTGGCACCCTCTCCCTTCGTCCTCTTCCTCTTAGCGTAAGCACCCCGGTCCAAAGCCACTATCGTTCATCTACTTTCCTTAATC
>BLSH010552918.1:143233-154814 GCA_018402905.1 Glandirana rugosa | reverse complement strand
TGCACAAAAGTTATCGCATCTACAAACTATGGGAATTGATTTATGGCGTTTTTATTATTATTATTTTTTTTACTGGTAATGGCGGTGATCTGCGATTTTTATCGGGACTCTGATATTGGGGCGGACATGTCAGACATTTTTGACACTTTTATGGGACCAATGACATTTATACAGCGATCAGAAATTTAAATGTCCACTGATTACTGTATAAATGTCACTGGCAGTGAAGGGGTTAACCTGCAGGGGGCAGTGAAGGGGTTAACAGTGTTCCCTGGGTGTGTTCTAATTGTGGGGGGGATGGGTTGGCAGGGACATAACAGATCTAACTGATCCCAGTGACAGGGATCAGTAGATCTGCTTGTCCCCCTCTCACAGAACGGGGAACCGCCGTGTTTACATTGGCGGTTCCCCGTTCTGCAGCTCTGCAGGCGATCGCGGGTCTCGAGCGGACATCGAGTCCGCCCGAGCCGCGGGCACGCCCACGCAGCGTGCGGCGGCCGTGCGCGCCGCCGCTGCCTGTGCATGCACGCCGGGGGCGTGGAAAGGGGAGGACGTCAATAGACGTCCTCCTGGAGATTGAGATCCGCGCTGTAGCCGTCTTTCGTCTATAGCGCGGATCTCAACAGGTTAAATAAAAACCTTGGAACTCTAATTAAATAGGAGGCCACCATGGCAAAGCACCTTGTCCTCATGTTGATGAGGACAAGGGTCTCTTCCCCACAACCATGGCTGGTGGTTGTGTGGGTCTGCAAGCAGGGTGCTTATCAGAATCTCGAAGTCCCCTTTAATAACAAAGGGGGGCATCTGGATATCGCTCCCCCATATGAATAAATATGGGGTACCTAGTACCCCTACTAATTCAGAAAAAAATAAAGCCCCACAAAAGTTTGACAAGTCCTTTATTAAAAAAACATCTCAAAAATATACCTCATTGTAAATCCACCATCAATCACGATGCCCAACAACTTGGGGATCCCTGGTGACATCAGTAGTTCCTAGGGAGGCGACAACTGCGGCTTCTTTAGGCCCCTTTCACACTGGCTGGATTCATTTTTGCTCAGCAGGGGATCCATCCAATGATCTCCTGCTGAGCTGAGCAGAGCAGGCAGATGACAGGTCCATGTGTGCTCTGCTTATGCAGAACAGATACGGACACAGCCCACTCTGCTCTATTGGTAGCTGGATATAAATGGACTGGCTGTCCATTTACACCCGACTGCTCTCTGATCCGATCTGGCCAGTTGGAGGGGAATGAATACCCTTCCTTTAATAAAGTGGTTTATAAAATACTAACCAACCTGCGCTGATGTATTAAGTAACACAAGGGTAATTAAGTAACATTAAGTAACCTACTGCAGCTGCTATGTGTAAGGATAAGGAGAGCTCCCAAAGCTGATAGAAATAGAAGAAAGCACAGCGCTGGCAGTACCCCCCACACAGTGTGGTGTGATCTTTGCTGAAAAATAATAAATGTGCTGGGTTGCCAACAAAATAAGGTGCAGATTAGAATAAGAATTGTGCTGAATCACATATTAACACAGAATTACATATTAACACAGAACTTCATATATATCAAAATCCTCTAATAAATCTATAATCAATTCCTAAAGTGCTGACGTGCTAATAAAGACAGTTCATTTGTTCTTCAAATTACTCCACAGATAGTTTGGTGTAGTAACTCAATAACAGTTCATAAAGATCAAAATCCCAGAAAGTGCTCAGTGCTTCAATCATAAGTAAACAGGTGCTTCAGTGCTGTAAACAATCCAAGCGTGCTTTGTGCCACTCTCCCCCTTTCTCCTTCTACTCACCAGAAATGGATGACCCACAGCTTGGGGTCCAAAAAAACTTTTTCTAGTGTTTGAGTGTTACCAGGGTGATGGTGCCTTTAAGGGCAGAAATCCTTTCAGGACCAGTATGGACAATTCCCTTGCATTAAAATAGGGCAAACATAGTATGATATTGCTAAAACACAGCTTTATTGCTCAAAAGAAAAATTAAAACTCACAGGACATCCAAATATTCAAGTCAGGTGTATCAATAGTCAATGCAGCGCCTTGCTTCCTCCTTGTCTGCAGCTATGCATTCCACAGACACCGGAAATGACGTCAATGCATTTCGCCCCACCCACAGGGCGTCATCAATGTCCTGTGAGTTTTAATTCAGCACTTTAGGAATTGATTATATATTTATTAGAGGATTTTGATATATATGAATTTCTGTGTTAATATGTAATTCTGTGTTAATTTGTGATTCAGCACAATTCTTATTCTAATCTGCACCTTATTGGGTTGGCAACCCAGCACATTTATTATTTTTCAGCATAGATCACACCACAATGTATGGGGGGTACTGCCAGCGCTGTATTTTCTTCTATTTCTAATACCCTTCCTTTATTTTTTGCTAGGTCAGATTGGACCCGGGGTCAGATGGGTGTAAACAGACACAAATCAGTTTACATCCGGTGCTCCATGGAAGAGAATGGAGAGTCTGTTCAGGTCCAGCTGAAAAACGGACAGCTGGACCTGATCAGATTTGTTGTGTAAAAGGGGCTTTAGGAGTCATTGATAGCAGGAAGCTTCTATATATTATGCTTGGCTCCTACTGTACAGTGGGATGCATGGGCAAAAGTTTGGACCAAACCGTAGGCTCATCTCTGGTCATCCATGTTTCATCCCAAAGCTCTAGAGAACAGTTTTGTTTATGTACATTGAGAAACACTGGGTGGCAATCTATTCTTTCTTGTCTTCTCAGGGACCAGGGATTGCAAAGGGGAAGAAACTGATGAGGCAGCGGGCCCATAGTCATGAGAGCCTCAGCACATGCTCTAAATAAATCTGCCCAGCAGTACATTGTGCAAGATGTAGCTTATCTTTAATAGCAGCTTTCGTATGATAAAATTGTGAAATAGAGCTTTAGCCATAAAGGGTGAATATTGGTCAGTGGCTAGGGATCACCTTCCTCTCTTTTTTATTTTCTCCAATGGGGAAATTATATAAATCAGTTGTTCAAGATCCCCTAGACAACAAAAATAAAGTCTATTTTTTTTTCAGGGTTGATTAATCTCTACAGTGCAATTATCAAATACAAAAAAAACATTTATATAGTCAAAGAGAAATAGAACAGAAAATTATAGAAGAGGAAGTGTGTTCTAGGTTGTGCCTACATATCAGTATCTGACTAACCAATGCGTGTGGCTTTCAAAAATGACAGTGAATTAGTATTGGCTATCTATTTCAGAGGGTACAAACAGGTAATTCCTCTTATCATGTAAAGCAAGCTTCCCCTTTTCTTTCTTTGCCATATATTTGCCTTTGCATATATTTGCTTAATGCAAAAAAATATATATTACCTGATATGGAAAAGTGCATGTTATAAAGGTCATAAGCTGTAAATACATTTTAAATATTGCTTTATAAAACAAAAGTATCGGACAAAACCCATAAAACCCTTGCACATCTTTTATTTCATTAAATTACTAGAGATATTGCAGTGTTTTTTAGGGTATGAAAGTTGCCAAAAATAGACTTTCTATCTCCCAACTTCATCTAATAAAACTGGAGACAAGAAATTGAGCACAGAAGTAGCAATCGGTCTGGTCTCACCTTCAATTTTATTGAAAATGTATGCAATAAATTTAGTGTCCAAGGAAACAAATCCGATTCTATGTTCATTCTTTTTCTACAATGTTAATCACTACTTTATAACTGCTGCATAGCTGCACATAAAAGCATATGGTAACAAAAGAGCCCTTTCAGTAGAAAATAAAATACAAAGATTTAATCAAAGCTTGAATTTTATTGCATCCAAGAATGTTAATTAGTTTAATAAATGTGTTAGCCCTGGCTAATGTAATTGGTGCTCAAGGCCTGAAATTTGTCAATAGCTCAACATTGTTCTTATCAGTTTGTATTACCTGATTTAACTACCTGCTTATGTAGTTCTGTTCTTGAATCTGTGGTTCTCTTATGTAACCAATATTTTACCCCTCCTTACTGTCCTTCATTGAAGCAAAAAGTTAAATAAAAAAAATGTTAGAACAGAATTTTCTTGATAGAAAAGAATTTGTATGCTTCCATTGCCTTATATAAATACACTATATTACCAAAAGTATTGGGCACCTTTTTGGGAGGAGGGGGGAGTGGGTACCTGGTTTTGACAGGTACCCACTTCCACTCTCGGCTGAGTTTGCCACCTCCACCTTCACCCACAGGTGGGCCATTCACAGAGCGCAGCGCAATTCGTGCATGTGCAGTAGTGAACCGCCTGTGAAGCCTCAAGGCTTCATTACCAGTTTCCCTTAGTGTAGATCAGTGGTTCTCAACTCCGGTCCTCGGGACCCACTAACAGGCTAGGTTTCCAAGATAACTAAAATACATCACAGGACGCAGAGTGGTGTAATTAGTGTTTTGATTTTTATGATCTATGCTTGTTAAGTGCTTCTGTCTTTTTTAACTGAATGTATAACTGAATGTATCAATAATAAAATTTGGATGTTATATCCTTAGATTTGTCTGGGGTACTTCAGGTTACAGGTTCCCGCAAACCATTTTATACCGTCACAGGAAAAAGGGGGGATTGGGATTGCCTCATCTCTTTAAATATTACCAAGCAGCCAGACTGGCACAATTATCCAGTTTCCACAAAAAACGAGAAACCAGATTGGATCCGGATTGAGAGACAGGCAATCCCAAACTACACAATGGACTTCGTTCTTTGGATATCCCCAAAGAAGAGACCTCCTATTCTTTCCCCTACGTTGTCTCACTCCCTTACCCTCTGGGATTCTTTACGGAGCAGCCCAGAAATCACCTCACCCCTGAATCCCTTAGCGCACATTTTCCACAACACGGATTTTCCGCCAGGTCTAGATATTGAAGCATTCAAATGGTGGACGGACAAAGGGCTGTACCGTATTGGACATTTCTTCACTCTCCGGGGACCTATATCTCTTAGTTTCTGTAAAAATAATCTGGATCTGCCAGATTCCGAAAGATTCAGATTCCAACAAATGTCCCATTTTCTTAAGCATATCTGGAGAAACAATTCACCCCCCCCCCCCCAAATTCATGACATATGAACTCTGGTGTAACCAATACACTGAGCAAAGGGGAGGCATCTCAATTGTTTACACATCCCTTACACTTCCATTGACAAAAACTTCCTATATGATCCATTGGGAGAAAGATTTCCAATTCTCTTAGGACCTGGAGACATGGCATAGAGCCCTTTCTAACTCTTTCAGAGGAATCCTAAACACAACCCTCATGGAGGCTAGTGTTAAGGTTCTCACCAGATGGTATCTCACGCCTTCAAAATTAGCCCTCATTTACCCTGAAGCAGACCCCCTCTGCTTCAGGGGATGAGCCCTGCTGGGAACCATGCCCCATATATGCTGGGAGTGCCCAAGGATTCGACTATTCTGGAAGAAAATCTTCAACCTTATAGAGCGGTTGACCAAAGTCCCGGTCCACAGGTCCCCTGAGATAGCGCTTCTAAATGCATATATCCCAAACCTAATAGGAAGCTAGTGCATTTCATCTTGCTTGGAGCCAAGCTTACTATAGCTAAATTGTGGAAGCACACAAAGGTATCATTCAAAGCCACCATTCGGAAGATTTCTTGGATCATGTCCCAAGAAAAGTTATCTAGTATCCTTTCAGATACAGTGCGGAACTTCGAGGTCGTCTGGGAGCCCTGGGCGACTTACACTGGGATCTCATTTATCCCAGGCCAAGCCCTAAACAAAGATTCAGACAAACCACCCTAATACTAGGTGCTTCCTTGCTTTCCTACCCTGTCTCTCTCTGTTCTTTCTCTATGCTCTCTTCCCTTTCTTTGATTCTTCAGTTAGCATTGATTTGGTTTCTTTCTGATTTACAGCTACCAAGGTTTAAGTACTTAACTTTAAGATTTTCGATATGATTGTAGTTTGCTTCGTACTCCCTTTTAAACAATCTGGGGAGGGATGGTGCCCTAGTACAGCTTGTTCCCTTAGGGGTGCTGGGACACTGCCTTCCACAGACAAAGTCAGCTTGTCTCTCTCAGGATGTTACCGAACTAGTCTACATGTTTTTACTTCTGTGTCTTTGCAACTCCAGAGGACCTCTGGTCTTGTGTATTGTTATATATGTTTTTCTATTATTGGAGTTGTCTTCCTGTAAGTCTTTCCAACATTTAAATAAAAATCATTGAAAATAAAAATTTGGATGTTATTTTAATTATGTTGTATCCCATGATTACATTTGGTGTCGTGATAGTCCAACCTTGTTCACTGGTCCTTGGGATATTGGTTGGGGGCCTCCTACCCTGACTCACACATAAAATACATCACAGGTGATATCATTTACTGCTCAGTGATTTCAGTATTCTAGTCTGCATCTCCCCAAGGTAATACTATAAATCTGGCCTGTTAGTGGGTCCTGAGGACGGGAGTTGACAACCACTGGTGTAGATGGTGGCAGCAGCACCCAATAGCCGATTGAAAAATCAGCTCTGGTGAAGACACCGCTGGATTCCTGGACAGATACATGTTATAGTATTAAAAGTCAGCAGCTACAGTATTTGTAATTGCTGACATTTATTTTTTTTCTGCAGTAGCCTGGAGTTCCTCTTTAAATGTGCATTTATGTTCTTTTTTCAAGTTGCTTTTCCTTTATTTGCACCCAGTGATTAATCCAGTCATAGGATGACAACAGTTACTCATCCTTCTGTATCAGAACAACAGAAGCAAGATAGGACTATAGAACCCCACCCCTCTCCTAGTGTCCATATTATTGAGGGCCATGGTTCTGTAGTCCTCTGAGAACAAGTTAATTGATAACAGCACAAGCAGAGAGCACAGGAATGTCAACTCACAATGTTTCAGACAAAATCAACTGGTATTCTTTTAGACGTATCAATGGTGTATTCAGTTGAGCAAAATGGAGAAAAAAAAAAGAAGCCCGTTGTTAGGGTTTACATAAACTTAAAAAAAAAAAGTAAATGTAATGTAGTATTCATTGGTTACATTGCTTTAAAATATTTGACTTTTCTGCCTACAGTTCAGGAGATAAAGCCAGTTTTTAGAAAACAGCAAACATATATTTTCAGGATTTCCTTTCATTATTAATTATATTAACCAAAGACTTAGGTTTGAAGAAACAGTCATTTTTTACTTATGCAACAGGATACCGGGGAATACCTTAAATTTCCTTATTTATAACATGAAACTTCAGAACCAAACCTTCTTTAAAGAATTTCTCCTTTGGATTTTCTCAGAACACACTGATTTGTGTGTTATTCTTTGTTGCATTATTCCTAATGTATATTTTTATAATTTTTGGAAATGTTTTTCTTATCACCGTAATTGTTATTAGTCCTAAACTTCATCTACCTATGTACTTTTTCCTCTGCAATTTAGCATTTATTGATTTGTCCTTCTCATCCAGCTCTCTTCCAAAATTGTTCATAGATATATTTTCTGTTAGAAGGACAATCTCCATCACAGGCTGCATGGTGCAAATGTACAGCGGCAGATTCCTAGGAAGCGCTGAGTCTTTTTTACTGGCGGTGATGGCGTATGATCGTTATGTGGCAATATCCTTTCCCTTGTATTATAATATCATTATGAACTGGAAAATCTGTATGAACATAATAATTATTATGTGGCATGGGAATTTCTTTGTATCAGTTGTCCCGTTTATTTTAAAGCCTCTCTTATTTTGCAAGGAAAACAAACTGTACCATTTTGTTTGTGAGATGTTGGCAGTTCTAGAGCTAGCCTGTGGAAACCTCACATATTTCAAAGTAACTATGCTTATTGTGAGTTTATTTATACTCGTAGTGCCAGTTCTGTTCATTGTGGTGTCCTACATCCTTATCATTTCATCGGTATTAAAGATCCGGTCTACTGGTGGAAGATCCAAAGCTTTTTCAACCTGTGCTTCTCACCTGACCGTTGTATCTATGTTTTATGGGACAAGTATAAGCATGTATATTGGGCAAAAGAAACATTTTTCCTCCAATCTGAAATATGTTTCTCTTGTCTATGGTGTTATTACTCCAGTGTTAAATCCTCTGATATATAGCTTGAGAAATAATGACGTGAAGGAAGCATTTCAGAAAATATTTGGAAGGCCCATGCATTAACTTCTCTAGCTGGGTTTCTAGTCTTAGCTCTGATGAGGATCTCTGCTACTAGACTAATTGGGATGTAGATGAACCCTTAGTAAGGTAAAATAGAAGTCTTGAAATAATTTCACATGACATACTTACTGTGGGCCAACTTAGTTAAAGCCGATCCTATATATGCCTTAAATGTTTTGCTACTGGGGATACCACAATACACTGTATTAGCACTCACTACATAAAGTGAGCAGTGTTCTCTTTCAGAGGTGTAGGAGTGTTATCCTTTCCTTCTGGAAACAAAAGAGATTTGGGTGATCCTGTTCCTCCGCCACTCTTGATGTCACCCCCCCCCCCTCAATCTCAATCATTTAGAGCCACCCTAGTGTTCATTGACAAAAATATAACATGGTTCCTGAGTGGTGGAGTGATGGTAGCATCCAATGCTTTTTTGTTTCTGGCAGCAAAGTGATGTACCTACTACACCTCTAGAAGAAGATGTCGCTTACTGTATGTAATGAATGCTACTACAGAGGATTGTGGTGTCTTCAGCAGCCATATGTTTATGGCACATGTAGGATCATGTTTAACTACAATGTCCCACATTAGGTCTGTCACGTAAAATTAATCCTAGAATTCTACTTTTAAATTTAGAACATGCCTGAAGGATCTCTGTAGAACTTCATCAGAAGTAATAATACGTGGCAACTCATGAAAAGCAAGGGAGGTTACACATAAACTCACTCTAGGCTAGCCCCTGTCCACTGGTTTAAAAAAGGTTGGTGCTTGTTAATATCAGTTGAGCTGGAAAGGTTGCCACCCAATTTTTGATAACCCCCTATGCCCCCTTTGTGCTAAAGGGCATGCAAGCTGGTAATAGCATATTAGAAAAAAGCTTGCTGCTTTCTTGCCAGGGGAAAAGCCAGATGCACACCTGATGTACTCTTTTATTATGAATAAACTCTTGCAATATGAGATATACTGTATGTGAAATCTCCATGGGCAAACACACACACAAACACACACACACACACATATATATATATATATATATATATATATATATATATATATATATATATATATATTTATACAGTATCTCACAAAGTACACCCCTCACATTTTTGAAAATATTTTATTATATCTATTCATGTGACAGAACTGAGGAAATTACACTTTGCTACAATGTAAAGTAGTGAGTGTACAGCTTGTATAACAGTGTAAATTGGTTGTCCCCTCAAAATAACTTAACACACAGCCATTAATGTCTAAACCGCTGGCAACAAAAGTGAGTACACCCCTAAGTGAAAATGTCCAAATTGGGACCAATTAGTAATTTTCCCTACCTGGTGTCATGTGACTCGTTAGTATTACAAGGCTCTCACTCTCTCGTACTGGTCACTGAAAGTTCAACGCAGCACCTCATGGCAAAGAACTCTCTGAGGATCTAAAAAAAAAATTGTTGGTCTACATAAAGATGGCCTAGGCTATAAGAAGATTGCCAAGATCCTGAAACTGAGCTGCAGCTTGGTGACCAAGACCATACAGCGGTTTAACAGGACAGGTTCCACTCAGAACAGGCCTTGCCATGGTTGATCAAAGAAGTTCAGTGCATGTGCTCAGCATCATATCCAGAGGTTGTCTTTGGGAAATAGATGTCAGCCTGCCAGTGCTCAGACCATACGCCACACACTGCATCAAATTGGTTTACATGGCTGTCGTCTCAGAAGGAAGCCTCTTCTAAAGATGATGCATAAGAAAGCCCGCAAACAGTTTGCTGAAGACAAGCAGACTAAGTACATGGATTACTGGAACCATGTCCTGTGGTCTGATGAGACCAAGATAAAATGCTTTGGTTCAGATGGTGTCAAGCACGTGTGGCAGCAACCAGGTGAGGAGCACAAAAACAAGTGTGTCTTACCTACAGTCAAGCATGGTGGTGGGAGTGTCATGGTCTGGGGCTGCATGAGTGCTGCCAGCTACAGTTCATTGAGGGAACCATGAATTCCAACATGTACTATGACGTACTGAAGCAGAGCATGATACCCTCCCTCCGGAGACTGGGCCGCAGGGCAGTATTCCAAAATAAGACCCCAAACACACCTCCAAGACGACCACTGCCTTGCTAAAGAAGCTGAAAGTAAAGGTGATGGACTGGCCAATCATGTCTCCAGACCTGAACCCTATTGAGCATTTGTGGGGCATCCTCAAATGGAAGGTGGAGGAGCGCAAGGTCTCTAATATCCACCAGCTCCATGGTGTCATCATGGAGGAGTGGAAGAGGACTCCAGTGCCAACCTGTGAAGCTCGGGTGAACTCCATGCCCAAGAGGGTTAAGGCAGTCCTGGAAAATAATGGCGGCCACACAAAATATTGACACTTTGGACATTTTCAATTAGGGGTGTACTCACTTTTGTTGCCAGCAGTTTAGACATTAATTGCTGTGTGTTAAGTTATTTTGAGGGGACAGCAAATTTACACTGTTATACAAGCTGTACACTCACTACTTTACATTGTAGCAAAGTGTCATTTCTTCAGTGTTTTCACATAAAAAGATAGAATAAAATAATTACAAAAATGTGAGGGGTGTACTCACTTTTGTGAGGTACTGTATATCTATATATATATAGATATACAGTATATCTATCTATAGATATACAGTATATATTGTATTTATGTTTATTGGGTTGTTTCCTCCCTGATTGTTTTTCTTCTCCAGTTGGGATGTCTGTTGAGCTATTTACATCCCCCTCCTTCCCCATCTACAGGTTTTTATTGCTAGAAGGAAGCCATAATAGACATTGACATTCATTTTTTAGGGCACTTGTTGAACAAAGTAGGAATGCAGAGCCTAACAAAAAAGTTGACTTAAAAAATAAAACAAGTGCACAACAAATGATAATGATGTTCCAAATACAAAGGACTACAAATAAAACACTGTAAAGTATTACCTTAAAACATATTATTAGAGTTGAGCGAACCTCTGGAAGTTCGGGTTCTGCTGGTCCGTCCGAACTTCGGGACAATGTCCGGGTCCGGACAGAACCCGAACGATCGCACGGACAACGAACCCCATTGAAATCAATGGGGACCCGAACTTTTAGGCACAAAAATGGCTGTAACAAAGTCCTGGAAAGCACTAGAGGGCTGCAAAAGGTCTCCAAGCGAGTTGAGATTATTATACAAAATTCCATTATGAAATGTCACAAAATAAACATCAGGAAACATAAACCTTGTAGTAATAGTAAACAACACGTGAACAAAATAAAAAATTCAGTTGAAAAAACAATCCGAGACGTAAGGATGAAACAAGTTGTTCACGGGATTTTTTACTTACAGTTACAGATAATACCGAAGGAAGATCGTTATTTTTGGACATCTACCCCTTCCTCCCCCTACATTTATCGAGTTGTCTGTAGGGTTGACCTCTTCTTTTTGTTAGTCCCTCCTTTGTTGGGTTATTTGTATTTATGTT
>BLSH010552918.1:106999-126542 GCA_018402905.1 Glandirana rugosa | reverse complement strand
CAGGGCAATGGTTTTGGAACAAGAATCTGTCCCTCTAAGCAGAAGCCTCTACCTAGTGCAGTCAGATCACTCAAAGCATCAGTATGTGAAATCTCAAAACTCCCACAATATGATCGTTGTGTACGATCCCACAATCTGATCATTGTGTACGAACGTACGATTGTTTCGTTAGACAGAGTTTAATCTGCAATCTCCAACTCTAAGCAGCAGTATTTGAAATCTCAAATTCCCCCAACAATTTGATCGTTGTGTACGAACGTACGATCGTTTCGTTAGACAGAGTTTAATCTGCAATCTCCAACTCTAAGCAGCGGTATTTGAAATCTTAAATTCCCCCAACAATCTGATCGTTGAGCACGATCGTAGCGATCGTTGTTTTATGCAGAGCTTGATCTGCAACTCAAAGCAGCGGTATGTGAAATCTCTAATTTCTGCTATCTGTCCTCAGAGCAACAGCACAGACAGCAGTAGTAAAGTAATCTATCTCAGGATGCAGGATCAGGTCTTAAAATGCCTCAAATCTCTCCCTCAAGCTTTCAGCTTCCTTTCCCTACACTAACCCAAGGAGCATGTGACTGCAGCACTGTGACTCCAGCTTATAAAGAGGCTGGGTCACATGATGCACTGGCCAATCACAGCCATGCCATTAGTAGGCATGGCTGTGATGGCTTCTAAGGGCAAACCAGTGAAACGCTTGTTGATTTGCTGCCCTGCAGCTTCTCAACACGTGGAGTAAAATAGCAGAACCCCGGACCGAATCCGAACGATTTTTGAAATGTCCGGGTCCGTGCCACGCACCCCCGAAAGTTCGGTACAGACCCGAACGTTACAGTCCGGGTTCGCTCAACACTACATATTATCAATTTTATCACAAATAAAAAATAGACAAAAGACAAATATCATCTTCTTTAAGTGGAAAATCCTGTGCTGTCTTCATAAACTGATTGCATGTTAGTAGATGTTTGAAGACCGGTGCAGCTATAAGGCATTCTTTAGTAACTTCAATAGAGCTAGCATTAGTTATCTCTATTCAATTGGACTGGTTCTGTAATGTTGAAAACATTTCACTACCAATTCAAGTTGCTTCCTCACCTCAAATAAAAATGTTTGAACCATACTCCAGCATTTATAGCCAGAGTGGTCACTCTAATCTAAGCTTCTTAAAATGTCTTATAATGGGTCAAGACAGATGCTGGTTGCCCAAAGCATCATGGCCTTTCAGTCAGACGCCATATCACTATCATCTAAGATGATTGTAGAACAGTGATATGGCTTCTCCCGGCTAATTTATAATTTTCACACATAGTTTGAAGATGATTGTAGAACAGTGATATGGCTTCTCCCGATAATTTATACTTTTCACACACAGTTTGAAGAGGATTGTAGAACAGTGATATGGCTTCCCCCGCTAATTTATACTTTTCACACACAGTTTGAAGATGATTGTAGAACAGTGATATGGCTTCTTCCGGCTAATTTATACTTTTCACACACAGTTTGAAGATGATTGTAGAACAGTGATATGGCTTCTCCCGGTTAATTTATACTTTTCACACACAGTTTGAAGATGATTGTAGAACAGTGATTTGGCTTCTCCCGGCTAATTTATACTTTTCACATACAGTTTGAAGATGATTGTAGAACAGTGATATGGCTTCTCCCGGCTAATTTATAGTTTTCACACACAGTTTAAAGATGATTTTAGAACACTGCTATGGCTTCTCCTGCTAATTTATACTTTTCTCACACAGTTTGAAGATGGTCCACATCCACCTCCATTTTTGATTTTTTTTATGGCTTTTTTTATGGCTTTTATGGCTTCTCCCGGCTAATTTATAGTTTTCACACACAGTTTGAAGATGATTGTAGAACAGTGATATGGCTTCTCCCGGCTAACTTATACTTTTCACACACAGTTTGAAGATGATTGTAGAACAGTGATATGGCTTCTCCCGGCTAATTTATAGTTTTCACACAGGTGGTAGATGATTGTAGAACAGTGATATGGCTTCTCCCGGCTAATTTATAGTTTTCACACACAGTTTGAAGATGATTTTAGAACACTGCTATGGCTTCTCCTGGCTAATTTATACTTTTCTCACACAGTTTGAAGATGGTCCACATCCACCTCCATTTTTGATATTTTTATGTGATTTTTTTTTAAATTATTTTAAGTTATTTCCCTATCCCCATTTCTTTGTAGGGCACTTGTCCCACCCTTACCTCCATTTTCCTTCCTTTTGCAGACCTCTAGGACTTTCCAGGACTTTGTTACAGCCATTTTTGTGCCTAAAAGTTTGGGTCCCCATTGATTTCAATGGGGTTCGGGGTCCGGGTCAAAGTTCGGGTCCTGTCCGGACCCGAACCCGGACTTTGTCCCGAAGTTCGGCGAACCAGCAGAACCCGAACTTCCAGAGGTTCGATCAACTCTAATTATTATATATAATTAATGAATTATTATATAGAATTATATAAGGACCAGAACACTAAAGGGTGTATTTATACATTTTGTACATACAATATTCACACGACTTTCACTTGGGTTTTTCACATTTATCCAAACAAATCCAATATAAAAAAAAATGTGTGATTCTTGGGTAAAAGTTTAGTAAGTCGGGGCGTGGCTTGACAGCACGAGTGAATGGCTGCCTGAAATCACAGCTCTGCAGGAAAACCAGCTCTAACAGTCACACAGCTACTGCTCCTTAACACCCCCACTACATTCAACGGTGGTGTCCAAATGGAGGAATGAATACAAATCACCTAAAAAACTAACGGCAGTCTTCTCCTCTCCTGGCTTGATAAGCAGCCAAGATGGCACTGGCGGCTCCAAAGGAAGCTCAGCACAGTTCTCCTTCCTCCCTCCTGGACAAGAAATTCATCAGTACTCTGGGACAACTTTATCCACAATGATCAGGGTGAGTCTACTCCTCCTAACTCTCCTTCCATGGCCAGCCCTGCCAAGTGAAGGGTTAGAACAGAATAGCCAGATCACACACAGGCCAGCACAGCTTCCTTCATATAAAATATACAGTGCAGCACCAGATAACTAGAAGATAGTGAGAATAAATAAAGAAAGTCCATAAATCTGGGGGAGCAACCGCAGTGATGAAGGTGTATGCTAACTTTACACTGTGCCAAATAAGTTGCAAGCAGAGCCACCACCAATAGAACTGGCCTCTCACCTCATAGATTCTACCTCCACATAGCCTGTTAGTACAATCTGGAACCCTTCCACTCATTACAGTTTCGGTATGTATGCCATTTATTAAAAGATGTATATAAAATTCACACTCACATGTAAAGGCACTCTGTGCCAAGTGCTAGTGTATACACAAGTTGACTAGGGTCCTAGTCCCATGAACATGGCCGCAGATGACATCACTACTCGCTCCTCCTTCCGTACATGAAGCCGATTCAGAAAGGGAGGAAGCTGATGAAGTTCCGGTGGGAACATAAAATGTACGGAAGGAGGAGGAGCGAGTAGTGACATCATCCGCAGCCATGTGATCTGTGCTCTGCATTGGTAAACGTACATGGCCCAAACAAACAGCAACTTCACTTCTGCAAATGTTTATACAAGAAAGTGACTCAAATCAAAAAAGGCAGAGTGATCATGGGAGGCAACTCCAATATAATGACATAGACACCAAGTCGACAACCCGCCACCACTGCTCTGAACCCTTTTCTCCAAGCAAATGGATTATATGATGTCTGGAGGTGCCACCACGGTTTGGAATGGGACTTCTCCTATTTTTCATCCTCTCAACTGTCCTATTCCCGCATTGGCTTGAATATGGAAATACAGATGAGAGATAGTAGGCTGCACACCCCAAATAGCTTAGGTTGAAGGAGTTCCCCCTGGGGGCTTTCAGACAGCAAATCCCAATTAGTCATATATTTATTTACGTTAAAATCTTATAGTTATATAAAAAAATTAATAAATTATGAGATTTTGTGATTTGGTTAAAAATATGAGCTGTGGTTACATATCAAGATACATGCTTTCCATTGTACAAAGCAACAAAAATATTTTTATGGCAATTTAGTTATTAAGGTAATATATACAATACAGTATGTCAGCCATTTTGATACCCCGACATGTTTCGACCTTAAGTAAGTCGTGGTCTTCATCAGGGGGTTTTGATTTCTTCTAAAAGACATATTAAACAGCTCAAAACTTCATATTGTGATATAAATTCGTATACACAATCTATTGTAGTATTTAATGCTTGATGGTAGAATTAGAAAACCAATCACAATTGACCAGAGAAAGTTTTAGTGATTAAGGAGCCCTCAGTGGCTATCCCCCTCTCCTCAGAGGCAAGGCTGAGATTCTAGAGGCTTGCAAGAAGTCACAAACTCGACGCCGCCAAGGGAGGAAACAAATGACAGACCTGCGATACGATTCTGAATGTTAAAATTCAATGAGTAAAAGTGTATATACAGTGTTATAACAATGTAAACAAGATGACTTTAGAGTATATTTTATAATGATTATGATAAATATATGTTTTTAATAAATGTGAAATAAAAATGTTATTAAAATGTTTTAAATAAAATAAAATAAAATAAAGAATAAAAAAGTATATATAAAAACATGTGAAATAAGAATTTTTGTGCAATAAGATTATTATATTAAATTAATAAAGTTAAAGTATGTGTATTTCATATAATAAGATGGTTATATTAATTTAATAAAATTAATTATATCTATTTTTATAGTGGGTATGTTTTTAATATGTGTATATGACTGAAATAATGAAAATGTGTAATACAATTATTATGTTAAACTAATAAAATTAAAATAATTTGGAAAGTAATATAACTTTATTTATATGTGAGTGGTGAATGTAAGTCACATTGAATTATGAAAACCACCTAACTTTATTTATATATGTGTGGTGAATATGTATGAAGATTAATTTTAAAGCCACCTTTTTTTTAATATATCTTTATTAGAGTTGAGCGAACCCGAACTGTAAAGTTCAGGTTCGTACCAGACTTTAGGGTGTCCGTGTCCCGAACCCGGACATTTGAGAAAAAGTCCAGGTTTGGGTTCGGGGTTCGGGTATTTTTTCAAGCCTGTTGAATAGCTGCAGGGCAGCCAATCAACCAGCATTTCACTTGTTTGCCCTTAGAAGCCATCACAGCCATGCCTACTAATGGCATGGCTGTGATTGGCCAGTGCATCATGTGACCCAGCCTCTATATAAGCTGGAGTCACGTAGTGCTGCATGTCACATCATCTCATACTAGTGTAGGGAGAGGATGCTGTTGCTGGTGTGAGGGACAGATTAGCCTTTGAAAATCATCTCATACTAGTGTAGGGAGAGGATGCTGCTGCTGCTGCTGTGAGGGACAGATTACCTTTAGAAAATCTGTTAAAAACACAGATTTATTGGTGGGTGGGTGCTAGAGGAGATTTTTGTTTGCTAGAGTACATTTTGTTTGCTAAGCAAAGTGCCTCATATAAAACCTAAGCAATTTTTCTGTTTGTTAGGTGGGCGTTTGCAGCCATTTTTGCAAGTGCAGTGCACTTGCAACTGCTTGTGTGTCAAGGACACTACTTTAATCATGTTCTGTTAGTTCAGTTGACAACATTTTGGCATATTTAAATACTGCTTTTACATTTCAGTTATACAAATTAAAAATTTATTTTTTTTGTGCAAAATATTACATTTGCGGCCAGCAGGGCATTTCTTGCACAAAATTAAAAAGTGCGCCCACATTGCTGGTTTAAAAAAAAATATTCTAAATACTACATTTGCGGCCAGCGGTGCATTTCTTGCACAAAAATAAAAAGTGCGTCTACATTGCTGGTTTTTAAAAAAAGAATAATAAATAGTGCTACATAGTACATTTGCACCTTGCTGTGTATTTCTTGCAAAAAAATTAAAAAGTGTGTGTCTACATTGCTGGTTTAAAAAATAATATACATTTGTGCTAAATAGTACATTTGCGTCCAGAATGAGGAGAGCGTCAAATAAGGGACGTGGTCATGGTGCTGCTGGTGCTACTGGTGTTGGTGGTGTTGGTGAAGCTCCTGTTGCAAGGAGAGGACGTGGTCAATCTGTGCCACCTACACGCACAAGTGAAACACCTTCCTCAGGCGCGAGTAGCTGACAGAACTTTCAACGTTATATGGTAGGCCCGAATGCCGCCCAACGAATGGTGAGGCCAGTACAAGTATAGGCGATAGTAGAGTGGGGCTGGGTTTGTCTGCAGACAGTGATCTTTTTTTTTTTTTAATATGTCTCAATATTTTGGGGGCTACCCTAATTAGAAAAAAAAACAAACAAACTAAAAACAGTGTTGGCTACCTCCTCCTCCACCGCCATTTCCACCTACACCGCCATGGTCACCGCCTCCTCAACCTCCTACTGCACATCCACCTCCTCCTCCATTTTTTTTTCTGTGATTTTAAGTTATTTCCCTATCCACATTTGTTTTCAGGACACTTGTCCTACTTTTACCCCCATTTTGCTTCCTTTCGCAGCCCTCTAGCCCTTTCCATGACTTTTTTAGAGCCATTTTAGTGCCCAAAAGTTTGGGTCACCATTGACTTCAATGGGGTTTGGGGTTCGGGGTCAAGTTCAGGGCCGAACTCGAACTTTTTCGCGAAGTTCGGCCGAACCCTCAGAACCCGAACATCCAGGTGTCCCCTAAACGCTAATCTTTATATTACTTTCATCTACTATATTTTTCTTTGATAGTAAAAGAGGTCCTAAAGTGAGTGTATGTGTGTGTGCTGAGTGCAATAGTTATGAGTGGACTATGAATGTATTTGTGTGAAAGATCTATTTATTAATTATGGAAGCGCCTCTCCCTATGTATGTGAAATGTGCCAATTCATATATTTTTGTAAATAATGTGTATATATACTGATATAATAATAGTAGTGCAAGTGACGTGATGGTGATAAGCTATCAGCGGTGATATCAAAAAGGCAAATAGCGCATCTTAACTGTGACAAAAGGTGAATAAGTGAAAAAACAAATGTGTAAAAAAACAGCAAAAAATATGTAACGAAAGGGCTTTTACCTTCTAGGGAAAAAAACATCAGTAATAGGCGATTTAAATTGTTGGGGTACAGATATGTGCCTAATGCATGGATGTGCTGATATTCTATAAATCAAAAAACATCAAGGTATAAAATAATTGTATTGAAAAGAGCATCCCCCCCTGCCCGTATCTTGGCAGATCTGGTGCTGCAAAATTGCGCTGGCATTCCAAACATCTATACTCACATTGTACCCAGTATGTGTCTTGTGTGTGCCATGTTAGAACCAAAGGAACTCTCTCCAGGCACACTCTGTGGTAGGCCATTTTATAGAGTCATCATAGGTGCAGCCAGTTTCCTCCGTCAATGGAGGCATAATGGCAGCTGATTGCAGCCACCGCCTGACTCTCCCGGCATTCCGGAAGGCATGAGCCCTGAGCTGGCTTGTCACTTCCATTCCACGCGCACGCAGGGCCTTTAGCAGCGCATGTGCATGGTGCCAGAGGAAATCCGGAAGCGATCACAGGACAACACGCAAAGCCGACACGCGAAGCTCCCTCTAAACACTGAAAGATACAATGAAAACATTATAAATCATTTACATTTATGTGCAAATAGTCTCTTTGATTTTTTATGTACATTTCCAACTAATTGCTTAGTATATTCTTACCATATTATTAAAACTCTTTTTGAATAAACGCTGTTTGCTAAGGGAATATTTTTGACCATTGCCTGACTTATGCTTTTTATTAGAATTATTGAAGCTACTGTGCGTTGCCTGATGTGAATCCTTTCTAGAAAGGGGCATATGAGATTATGAGAATATGAGAATGATTCATTAAGTCCCTGGGGGGGTTGCTTGCAACCAAAAAATCCACCTTTGTTCATGCTGAAGTAGTATTTTGTTCCAATCACCGCCTTGTTCAGGAATGTGTATCCGATCAAGGGTGGTGAATGTAACTTTGGGCACTTTGAGATAGCGGTACCTGATTTGCATACTGTATACGTGTTTTGAGATGGGGCGCCAAAACTCCTGTTTAGTTTTGTCTATATAAAAGGCGCTGCACTCGCATACTATTAAAAAAAACGATATTGCATGTTTGACAGTTGGCAAAATGTTTAGGTTTAAAGGTTTCACCATTCAGGAGATGAAAGGATTTTTCTTTTGTAAAAAGGGGACAGTAGGAGCAGTGTCCACATGGGAAGGACCCATAAAGTGGGCAATGTTTTCTACTGGTTTCCCTCTTGTACTTTGTACTAGCTTGTCTTTTATTGATGTAGCTCATTTATAGGTAATTGAAGGAATGACAAATACAAATTCTTGAATTTTGGGATCATCGGTAAGCACGGACCAATGTTTTTGAATCATTTCTGTAATTTTCGTATGTTGTTTAGAGAAGTGCATAATTATTCTTGTTGAATCCAAGTCAGAATTTTTGTCGGGTTTTTTTTTTAAACAGCAGCTCGTGTCGGGATTGGTTTATTGTCCTGTTGAACGCTTTGCGTAAACACAAGCAACTATATCCTTGCTCTAACAGCCTATCTTGAAGTTTCCCAGCCTCTTCTTCGCTAGAACAATTTCTCCATAACCGAAGATATTGTCCATATGGAATTGAGTTCTTCAGAAGTGTGGGATGGAAACTTTATGCATGCAGTAATGTGTTACCCACAGTGCTTTTCTGTAACAGAGTGCTGCACAGTTTTCCATTTCCATTCCATTTCCCCACGACTGACCTGGACATCCAAAAAGATAATTTCTATCATGAATCATGGTAAATTTTAGGTTGTGTTAATGTCTATTTATTCTCTTTAGGAAATTTAATAATTTCTCCACTGTCCCCTCCCATATGATGAAGACGTTGTTGATATACACGAGCCATGTCTTCACAAGGTCCTCGTCACTGAGAAGGGATCGCTCCCAAGAAATATTGGACAGCTTGTAGTCCAAACTGGTGCTACGTACAATGAAAGAAGCTTGTCTGGGATGTAAGTGGTCCTCGCTTGCCAAGAAATATTTGACAGCTTGTAGTCTAAACTGGTGCTGAATAGACATGTATAATGAGGCCGCATCCAATGATAGCCAACGATATCCAGTCTGCCATTGGTATTGGGCCAGAATCTCAAGCAAAAATCAAGACATCTAGGGGCCCCAGACCAACAATCTTCTCAGGCTGGGGTGCCATGTCCTAGCAATGCCCCAGGCCTTGTTAGATCTAGGAATCGTCTCTCTCAACATTCTAGGGTGGCTGGCAAGTCTCAGCCTAGAGGGAGACCCATACCTGACACCACTCACCGCTTCTCCAACCAGTCTTCTTTCCATGGTCCAGGCCAAGCACCTCCTAGAGGTTTCAATGGGTCCAAATGGCCCAAGGGCAAAACCAGCAAGTACAACAGAAAACCTAAACCCATATTGCCTGTTGGAAGTGTTGAAGGTGGTACACCAGGGGGTGCTTTGAGAGCGGTTGTGATTCACACAGATTCCCGCCAGTCCCCTGCGGGAGAGGGAGGGCCGAGTCCATCCATCCCTTGTGAGTCATATGATTATCGAGTCCACCAGTCCCCCATTAGTGACACCTTTGCCATGGCAGAGGTGAATTTCATCACTGAGGCTCACAGGGATCCAGGGGTCCTCTCAGGGGCAGATGTGGCTCTGTCTGACCACCCCCCTGACCTACCTTCCCACAGGGCCCCCCATGTACTACCATGAACACCGATGTCCCCTTCTTTTTGTTGAAGGGTGCACCCACAAGGAGGATCAATCGAAGAAAAAGATCAGCAGAAAAAACAGACGAGGGAAGCGGTGAGGAAAGAAAACCCAAAAAAGGGAAAAAGTGATGTCTGTGTGCGATACTACTATTATGTTTTTCAACTTATCTCCAACAAAGTTCAATGATGCAGAACTCATGCTATTACGCAAAGGCCTGAACTTTGCCCCACCTAATCCTCCAGACCTTTTTGAACTATTTATCGATCTTAATAGGTTTACACGCAACCTCACCCTTAAACTGTATTTCTCTAAGGCTCTTTTTAACCACTTCAGCCCAGGAAGGATTTACCCCCTTCCTGACCAGAGCACATTTTGTGATTCGGCACTGTGTCGCTTTAACTGACAATTGCATGATCATGCGAGATTGTACTCAAACTAAATTGATGTCCTTTTTTACCCACAAATAGAACTTTCTTTTGGTGGTATTTGATCACCTCTGCGGTTTTTAATTTTTGTGCTATAAACAAAAAAATGTGACGGTAAAAAAAAAATATATTTTTTACTTTTTGCTATAATATATATCCAAAAAAATATGTAAATAACAAATGTATTAATCAGTTTAGGCTGATATATACAGTATCTCACAGAAGTGTGTTCACCTCTCACATTTTTGTATAAAAGTGTAAATTTGCCATCCCCTCGAAATAACTTAACACACAGCCATTAATGTCTAAACTTCTGGCAACAAAAGTGAGTACACCCCTAAGTGAAAATGGTCCAAATTGGGCCCAAAGTGTCAATATTTGTGTGGCCACCATTATTTTCCAGCACTGCCTTAAACCTCTTGAGCATGGACTTCATCAGAGCTTCACAGGTTGCCACTGGAGTCCTCTTCCACTCCTCCATGACGACATCACAGAGTTTGTGGATGTCAGAGACCTTGCGCTCATTCACCTTCCATTTGAGGATGCTCACAGATGCTCAATAGGGTTTAGGTCTGGAGACATGCTTGGCCAGTCCATCATCTGTACCCTCGTTATCATGTTGGAATACTGCCCTGAGGCCCAGTCTCTGAAGGGAGGGGATCATGCTCTGCTTCAGTATGTCACAGTACATGTTGACATTCATGGCTCTCTCAATGAACCACCTTCCATTTGAGGATGCCCCACAGATGCTCAATAGGGATTAGGTCTGGAGGCATGCTTGGCCAGTCCATCACCTTTACCTCAGCTTCTTTAGCAAGGTAGTGGTTGTCTTGGAGGTGTGTTTGGGTTCGTTATGTTGGAATACTGCCCTGCGGCCCAGTCTCCTTAGGGAGGGGGTGATGCTCTGCTTCAGTATGTCACAGTACATGTTGGCATTCATGGTTCCCTCAATGAACTGTAGCTCCCCAGTGTTGGCAGCACTCATGCAGCCCCAGACCATGACACTCCCACCACCATGTTTGACTGTAGGCAAGACACACTTGTCTTTGTACTCCTCACCTGGTTGCCACCACACACGCTTGACAGTATCTGAACCACATACGTTTATCTTGGTCTCATCAGACCACAGGACATGGTTCCAGTAATCCATGTCCTTAGCCTGCTTGTCTTCAGCAAACAGTTTGTGGACTTTCTTGTGCATCACCTTTAGAAGAGGCTTCCTTCTGAGATGACAGCCATGCAGACCAATTTGATGCAGTGTGCGGCATATGGTCTGAGCACTGACAGGCTGACTCCCCCACCCCTTCAAGCTCTGCAGCAATGCTGGCAGCACTCATACGTTTATTTTCCAAAGCCAACCTCTGGATATGATGCTGAGCATGTACGCTCAACTTCTTTGGTCAACCATGGCGAGGCCTGTTCTGAGTGGAACCTGTCCTGCTAAACAGCTGTATGGTCTTGGCCTCCATGCTGCAGCTCAGTTTCAGGGTCTTGGCAATCTTCTTATAGTCTATGCCATCTTTATGGAGAACAACAATTCTTTTTTTCAGATCCTCAGAGAGTTCTTTGTCATTAGGTGACAATTTGAACGTCCAGTGACCAGTATGAAAGAGTGAGAGTGATAACACCACATTTAACATACCTGCTCCCCATTCACACCTGAGACCTTGGGCCCATTTTCACTTCATGGTGTACTCACTTTTGTTGCCAGCAGTTTAGACATTAATGGTTGTGTATTGAGCTATTTTGAGGGGACAGCAACTTTACACTGTTATACAAGCTGTACCCTCACTACTATATATTGTAGCAAAGTGTCAATTCTTCAGTGTTGTCAAATGAAAATATATAATAAAATATTTACAAAAATGTGAGAGATGTACTCACTTTTGTGAGATACTGTATTCTTCTACATATTTTTGATAAATAAAATAGTTTATTCATTGGTTTGCATTAGGGATGGGCCCCCAGTTCGACTTGAACATTGCGGGTTCGCCTGTTCAGCGCATCCCGAACTTTATGGGGCATTTGTGGGAACATCGAGCGTCCCATAAGGCATTCAAATGGCGGGGGAAATGCCGCCAACTGATTGGCCAAAGCATGCATATGACCTGGCAGGGTGCCTTTAGCCAATCACTGCTCAGCAGCCTCAATCCACACCCCACACTATATAAAGCCGCTTGTACAGTGACTCTATGTAGTGTGTGTATAATGGTGGATAGAGAGTTAACTTAGCTAGCGGCATGCATACAGTTTAGTGTAGCTAGTTGATTATTGTGCATTGTGAAAACAGATAGATAGATAGATAGAATGATCTATATACAGTCAGTTAGTGTAGAGTGAAATATATACTAGATAGATAGATAGATAGATAGATAGATAGATAGATAGGGTAATCTGTATACAGTCAGTTAGTGCAGGCAGTGCAAGGAGATATATATATATATATATATATATATATATATATATATATATATATATATATACTGTATACCTTCCTAGTGTATATATATGACGTGGGGGTCCCCCCAAAATCCAACTCGGTCCTTGGGTCTGGCATGAATTTTAAGGGGAACTCCGGGCCAAATTAAAAAAAAAATGATGTGGGGGACCCTTCAGGTCTGGTATGGATTTTAAGGGGAACCCCACACCAAAATTTAAAAAAAATGATGTGGGAGTCCCCCCAAAGTCCATACCAGGCCCTTTAGGTCTGGTATGGATTTTAAGGGGAACCCCGTGCCAACATTAAAAAAAAATGGTGTAGGGGTCCCCCCAAAATCCAAAACAGGCCCTTATTCGAAGACGCAACCCTGTCACGGCAGGAAGGGGTGGGGACGAGCGAGCGCCCCCCTCCAAACCATACCAGGCTACATGCCTTCAACATGGGGAGGGTGCTTTGAGGTCCCCCTCAAAGCACCTTGTCCCCATGTTGATGGATAGGAAGACCTCATCCCCACAACCCTTGCTAGTGGTTGTGGGGCTCAGCAGGCAGGGGGATTATCGGAATCTGGAAGCCCCCTTTAATAAGGGGGCCCCCAGATCCCGACCCCCCTATGTGAATAGGTATGGGGTACATTGTACATCTACCCATTCACCAATAAAGGAGTAAAGTGGTACAAAAACAAGGAGCAGTTTTTGACAAGTCCTTTATTGTGTAAAATATTTCTTCTTCTTTCTTCTTTCTTCTTTCTTCCTCCATCTTCTCCTGCCCCAGTCCTTTTTCTGGTCTTCTGCTTCTTTTTTCGGTCTTCTTCCTTCCACTCTTCGTCTTCAATCTTCATCTTCTTCTCCCTTCTTTCACCGCCCCTACTCCCACTTTCGCAGCTATGCTGTCCAGAGGCATCTACCAGAATGGGTGGTCTTCAGTTTGACATTTCTTTGATAAGAAGGGTCGGGGCCACCCAGTGACGTAAATGGGGTGACCCATCCTCTTCTGACATCATTCGTTGTCAGAGGGGGCGGGTCACCCATTTAAGTCACCAGGTTGCCCCACACCTTCTTATAAAATAAATGTCAAAATGAACACCGCCCATTCTAGGAGAAGTCTCTGGATGGCACGGCGGCAGCAGGAGCTAGGGCGGTGAAAGAAGGAAGAAGAATATGAAGATTGAAGATGAAGAGAGGAAGGAAGAAGACCGAAAGAAGAAGCAGAAGAAGGACCGGGGCAGGAGAAGATGGAGGAAGAAAGAAGAAATAAACAGAGCTATTTTACACAATAAAGGACTTGTTATTAAAGGGGGCTTCCAGATTCAAATAAGCCCCTCACTTGCAGACCCCCCACAACTACCAGCACGGGTTGTGGGGATGAGGCCCTTCTCCCCATCAACATGGGGACAAGGTGCTTTGAGAGGGACCTCCCCATGTTGAGGGCATGTGGCCTGGTATGGTTCGCTCGTGCCCACCCCCTCCTGCCATGCTAGGGCTGTGTGCTCAGATAAGGGTCTGGTTTGGATTTTGTAGGGGACACCACGCCATTTTTAAAAAAAAAATTGGTGCGGGGTACCTCTTAAAATCCATACCAGACCTGAAGGGTCTGGTTTGGATTTCGGGTGGACCTCCACTGCATTTTTTTTCATTTTGACGTGGGGTTCCCCTTAAAATCCATACCAGACCTGAAGGGCCTGGTACAGACTTTGTGGGGGACCCCTACGCAATTTTGTTTTTGATTTTGGACCGTGTTCCCCTTAAAATACATACCAGACCTGAGCGGTCTGTTACGGACTTTGGGGGGAACCCTACACAAATTCAGAGCGGGGTTCCCCTTAAAATCCATATTAGACCTGAAGGGCCTTGTATGGACTGGGGGGGGGGGGGGTGCAACGCAATGCTTTTTTTATCTATATTGCTGGGAACCGGCAATACATTACAGCCGTGAGTGGTTTTAAATGACAATTTTTCCTGTACAAATGTAATTTTGCTCTGGCACTGTTCTAAACATCACAGAGGTGCACCCTTTTACAGGCAGAATAAGCGAACCCCCTAGGCAGAATATTTAAAGGAATATTTCATTTTTATTGTTTCACTTTAAGCATTATTAAAATCACCACTCCTGAAAAAACGATTGATTTTTCTATGCGAGGCGGTCGGCAAGTGGTTACAAACACCTATTAAATTGCAGTAGGTGTGCAGGCCTCCTTTTGTGTTTGTTTTTAAGTGAGCCAAGTAAACCAGAAAAGCTGGGCAGTCAGAGGCAGAGGTAATAACTGCAGATAAGGGAGCCAGGTGGTTCATCATTTTCATTTGACATTTGTTGATGCGAAAAAAAACCCTGTGTGGGCAACTGATGTTTATGTTAACTCTCCATTTTGTTCAATAAAAGTGGCCTGCCATGCCCAAAAATACAGTTTGGATTGGTGCAGAACAGTGAGTTTGTCAGAAACGGTCTCTGAAGTGTACCTGCTAGAGAAATATGCATTACAGCCCTTAAAGAGACGGTGTTCCATTATTGAACTGTACAAGAATGCTGTAGCTATGCAGTTGCATGACTGTGAAGATGGGGTGTTCAAAGACATAAAGAGTACATTAAAAAGAGATGAGAGACAGAACTGGTTGGAGGGATTGTCACCACTAGGGAAAACCCCATACATATCTAATCAGGCACGATGAATGAGTATGATCACCCTAGGACAGGAAGTGTGTTACCGACCTTACTGACAGGGTTGCATACTAGCACATTATGTGAAACTTACCTCAGAATGAAGCCCTTCAGTGGTGCGCTGTCATCACTGAAGGCACATCCATCTTCATTCAGTTTTCTTTTCGGGTTTGTGGACCACTGTATGAGTTGCAATGACTTAACTCCCACACAAACGTACGTTCCCGGCACAGATCTCTGAAGGAAAGGCTCTGTATAAGGTTCCTTTAGAGCGCATGCACCGGTGACATCAACAGCTGCATCAAAAGTAAATGTTCCCTGAACTGTGCACGTTTAGGGGATATTTACTGTACCTATAGTAATCCTTATTATAGGCTTACCTATAAGTAAAAGTCATGCTTAGAAGTTTTCTCCCACTTTAATGGTGTGATTAGAGCTGTAGATGTGATGCATATATTACCCAAGAAACCCTCAATGGGCAGCTCAAAATAGATTTTGTATCTATTGTATTACATCAGGTTTCTTAATTAATGCCCGTCCACAGCTGCTGCGCAGTGTGGGGTTTATCCCCCAAACATATCAGTTTTAAAACAGCCTGCTATCGTTTCCCCCTGGATGTGCTGAAGTTGGTGGTGAAGGTGTTACGCTGAGCGGATGAGGAGGTGGTAGAGGAGGAGGAGGAAGCGCAGAAGGAGGAGGAGGCAACAGGAGGCAAAGAGAAATGCCCTGCAATCCTGGGTGGTGGAAGGACATGAGCCAAACGGCTAGCCGCCTCAGGCCCACCCGCCACTACATTTGCCCAGTGTGCAGTTAGCGAGATATAGCATCCCTGCCTGTGCTTACTGGTCCACGTATCAGTGGTTATGTGGATTTTGCCACAGATGGCGTTGCGCAGTGCACACTTGATCTCGTCCCGACTTGTTTGTGCAGGGAAGGGATGGCTCGCCTGGAAAAGTAGTGGCGGCTGGGAACCACGTACTGTGGGACAGCCACCGCCATCAGGTTTTTAAAACTGTCCGTGCTTTGAATTTAGAAGCCTGGTCATGCAAGTTGTGCTCAGGTTTAAAACATTTATTCCTCGCTTCAGGCTCTCATTGCACAGCGTGCAAACCACTCATGTCTTGTAGTCAGCACATTGTCTGAAGAACTGCCACACCGGGGAACACCTTTGAGCTGCATTTGGTGTGCTAGGTCCATGGATGCGGTGAGTAGTAGCAGGCATACTGTCTAGGGGACTCTCACTCTGCTTTTGCAACCTGCTTCCTCTTTTGCTGTGCTGGTGCCTCTGTGCAACCACCACCTGTTCCTCCAAACTGCACACGTCACTCGCATGACCCTCATTCGATGTGGGGTCTAGGACCTCATCATCCTCCTCCACATCATCTTCCACCCACCCTTCACAACTGCCCTCCTTGTCAGTCTGCACACTGTGGAAAGCTGCAGCAGTTGGCACCTGTGTTTTGTCATCAGAGACGTGCTGCGTTGGTGTTTCCATGTCCTCATCCTGCAACAGAAGTGGTTCGGTATCGGTGCACTCAATGTCTTCCACTTCTGGGGCAGGGCTATGTGGATGGCTCACGGAAAGCACACCAGGAGAGTCATCAAAAAGCATAAGAGACTGTTGCATGACTTGGGGCTCAGACTGCTTGGCTGATTTACAAGGGGCTGAGGTGAAAGACAGATGGTCATGGGGGTTCAGGTGCCAACTCTGAGCTTTCATCAAGGGACCTGGTGGGAGACAATGTGAAGGAACTGGAGGCATTGTCAGCCACCCAATCTACTATCGCCTGTACTTGTTCTGGCCTCACCATTTGTTGAGCGGCATTCGGGCCTACCATATAACGTTGAAGGTTCTGTCGGCTACTGGCACCTGAAGAAGGTGTTGCACTTGTGCATGCAGCTGGCACAAATCGACCACGTCCTCTCCTTGCAACAGGAACTTCACCAAC
The DNA here is from genome assembly GCA_018402905.1 of Glandirana rugosa. Lineage (NCBI taxonomy): Eukaryota > Metazoa > Chordata > Amphibia > Anura > Ranidae > Glandirana > Glandirana rugosa. The sequence goes on along the minus strand of BLSH010552918.1, from coordinate 109,366 downwards.
ACCACCAACACCAGCAGCACCAGCAGCACCACGACCACGTCCCTTATTTGACGCTCTCCTCATTCTGGCCGCAAATGTACTATGTAGCACTATTTATTAATAAAAAAAAAGAATAATAAATTCTTCTTTTTTTTTTTTTGGAAAACAGCAACGTAGACACACTTTTTATTTTTGTGCAAGAAATGCACCGCTCACACCAACAACAGGAACCTCTCCCTACACCAGTATGATATGATTTTAGAACAATAATCTGTCCCTCACAGGAGCGGCAGGAACCTCTCCCTCTAGCAGTAAGTGATTATTTTAGAACAATAATCTGTCCCTCACAGCACCAGCAGGACCCTCTCCCTATAGAGCTAGGAGATGATTTTAGAACAATAATCTATCCCTCACAGCACCAGCAGGATCCTCTCCCTCTAGCAGTATGTGAAGATTTTAGAACAATAATCTGACCCTCACAGCACCAGCAGGAACCTCTCCCTCTAGCAGTATGTGATGATTTTAGAATAATAATCTGTCCCTCACAGCATCAGCAGGAACCTCTCCCTCTAGTAGTATGTGATGATTTTAGAACAATAATCTGTCCCTCACAGAACCAGCAGGAACCTCTCCCTACACCAGTATGATATGATTTTAGAACAATAATCTGTCCCTCACAGGAGCAGCAGGAACCTCTCCCTCTAGCAGTATGTGATGATTTTAGAACAATAATCTGTCCCTCACGGCACCAGCAGGAACCTCTCCCTATAGAACTAGGAGATGATTTTAGAACAATAATCTGTCCCTCACAGCACCAGCAGGAACCTCTCCATATAGAACTAGGAGATGATTTTAGAACAATAATCTGTCCCTTACAGCACCAGCCGAAACCTCTCCCTATAGAACTAGGGGGTGATTTTAGAACAATAATCTGTCCCTCACAGCACTAGTAAGCTGTACCTAGTCCAGTGTCAGATGGTTTTAGAATGCTAAGCTTCCCCTCACAGCACCGCCAGGAACCTGTCTGTAATGGAGGATGAGATGTTATTAGATTGTTAATCTATCCCTCACAGCACTAGTAAATAGTGTCGAGCGAACCCGGACTGTAACGTTCGGGTCCGTACTGAACTTTGGGGTGTCTGGGACCCGGACCCGAACACGGACATTTCAAAAACGTTCGGGTTCTGGTAGTTGATCACGGATGTTGAATAGCTGCAGGGCAGCCAATCAACAAGCGTTTCACTGGTTTGCCCTTAGAAGCCATCACAGCCATGCCTACTAATGGCATGGCTGTGATTGGCCAGTGCATCATGTGACCCAGCCTCTATATAAGCTGGAGTCACTTGATGCTGCAGTCACATGCTTTCTGAGACTCTGAATAGTATAGGGAGAGGAACTGCCAGCGTTTTTGTGAGGGACAGATTGCAGACATTTTAACATCTGATCCTGCATCCTGAGATTACTACTACTGTTGCTCTGAGGGACAGATTGCAGAAATTTGAGATTTCACATACTGCTGCTTTGAGTGACAGATTGCAGATCAAACTCCAATGCAACAATAACCCACACACACATAGGGGGGACTAGTGCAGTATGTGTGTAGTGCAGTGTGCGCTTGTAGTCGCGCATCTTCCTCTCACGCTCCAGTGAGGGAATTAAGGATGGCACGTTGTCTTTGTAATGGGGATCCAGCAGGGTGGCCACCCAGTAATCAAAGGAAGTTACAATGTGGGCAACTCGGCTGTCGTTGCACAGGCACTGCAGCATGTAGTCAGCCATGTGTGCCAGGCTGCCCACAGGCAAAGACAAGCTGTCCTCTGTGGGAGGTATATCATCCGTGTCCTCTGTATCCCCCCAGCCACGCTCCAGTGAAGCCCACGAGCTGCGTTGGGTGGCACCAGGGCTGGACTGGGACAAAAATTTGGCCCTGGATTTCATCCAGACCGGCCCACTTTAATTGATTAAAATGCTGCCCCCCAAAAAAAAAAATCACGCCCACCAAAAGGCCCACCACCCGCACTAAAAAAAAAAACCCCCCGTCGTAAAATTAGTTAATTTCACCCGGCCAGACCTACTTTAGGTCCCGGTTTAAAAACAGGGTCAGGTCGGGACCACGGTGGGTTGCGTCGAGCACCCGAAGTGACCTCGCACCGACCCCCCTATGTCTCCTGTGCCTACTATATGGAGGGTGTCTCCTGTCGAACAGAAACGGACACCCGTCGGACCGTGTGTACCGACTGATGTACGACGTCACGGACACGTTGCTGTCGGCTCAACGGGTGTAACATTGAAGGAAACTAATGACCCACCGGTGGGACGACCTAGGGGTAATGTTTCTGTTGCACGGTAGGAATTAAGGGAGTGACCTCGCACTCTCCTTCTACGCGC
>BLSH010552918.1:60963-76461 GCA_018402905.1 Glandirana rugosa | reverse complement strand
GCCTCTGTGCGACCACCACCTCTTCCTCCAAACTCCACACGTCACTCGCATGACCCTCATTCCATGTGGGGTCTTGGACCTCATCATCCTCCACATCATCTTCTACCCACCCTTCACCACTGCCCTCCTTGTCAGTCTGCACACTGAGGCAAGCTGCAGCAGTTGGCACCTGTGTTTCGTCATCATCAGAAATGTGCTGCGCTGGTGTTTCCATGTCCTCATCCTGCAACAGAAGTGGTTGGGCATCGGTGCACTCAATGTCTTCCACTTCTGGGGCAGCGCTATGTGGATGGCCCACGGAAAGCACACCAGGAGAGTCATCAAAAAGCATAAGAGTCTCTTGCAGGACTTGGGGCTCAGACTGCTTGGCTAATTTACAAGGGGCTGAGGTGAAAGACAGATGGCCATGGGGTTCAGGTGCCAACTCTGAGCTTTCATCAAGCGACCGGGAGGGAGACAATGTGAAGGAACTGGAGGCATTGTCAGCCACCCAATCTACTATCGCCTGTGCTTGTTCTGGCCTCACCAATCGTTGAGGGGCATTCGGGCCTACCAAGGTTCTGTTGGCTACCTGAGGAAGGTGTTTCCCTTGTGCGTGTAGCTGGCACACCTCGACAACGTCCTCTCCTTCCAACAGGAGGTTCACCAACACCACCAACACCAGCAGCACCAGCATCACCAGCAGCACCGTGACCACGTCCCTTATTTGCTCTCCTCATTGGGCCCGCAAATGTATTATGTAGCCCTATGTAAGTATTTATTAACACCAATTAATATCTTTTTTTTTGGAAAACACCAACGTAGCCGGACTTTTTATTTTGGTGCAAGAAATGCACTGCTCACACCAACAGCTGGAAGCTCTCCCTTTAGAACTAGGAGATGATTTTTGAACAATAATGTGTCACTTACAGCAACAGCTGGCCCTATCGGAGTAGGCAATGGTTTTTGAACAAGAATCTGTCCCTCTAAGCAACACCTGGAAACTCTCCCTTTAGAACTAGGAGATGATTTTTGAACAATAATGTGTCACTTACAGCAAGAGCTGGCCCTATAGGAGTAGGCAATGGTTTTTGAACAAGAATCTGTCCCTCTAAGCAAGAGCTGGAAACTCTCCCTTTAGAACTAGGAGATGATTTTTCAACAACAATGTGTCACTTACAGCAACAGCTGGCCCTATAGGAGTAGGCAATGGTTTTTGATCAAGAATCTGTCCCTCTAAGCAACAGCTGGAAACTCTCCCTTCAGAACTAGGAGATGATTTTTGAACAATAATGTGTCACTTACAGCAACAGCTGGCCCTATAGGAGTAGGCAATGTTTTTTGAACAAGAATCTGTCCCTCTAAGCAGAAGCCTCTACCTAGTGCAGTCAGATCGCTCAAAGCAGCAGTATGTGAAATCTCAAATTACTCCAACAATCTGATCGTTGTGTACGTCGTTGTGTTAGGCAGAGTTTGATCTGCAACTCAAAGCAGCAGTATGTGAAATCTCAAATTACTCCAACAATCTGATCGTTGTGTACGATCGTAACGATTGTTGCGTTAGGCAGAGTTTGATCTGCAATCTGCAACTCTAAGCAGCAGTATTTGAAATCTCAAATTGCTCCAACTATCTGATCGTTGTGCACGATCGTATCGATCGTTGTTTTATGCAGAGTTTGATCTGCAATGTGCAACTCAAAGCAGCAGTATTTGAAATCTCAAATTACTCCAACAATCTGATCGTTGTGCACAATCGTAGCGATCGTTGTTTTATGCAGAGTTTGATCTGCAACTCAAAGCAGCAGTATGTGAAATCTCTAATTTCTGCTATCTGTCCTCAGAGCAACAGCACAGCAGTAGTAATCTATCTCAGGATGCAGGATCAGATGTTAAAATGTCTCTAATTTCTCCCTGACTCCGTCAGCTTCCTCTCCCTACACTAACCCAAGAGCATGTGGCATGCAGCACTGTGACTCCAGCTTATAAAGAGGCTGGGTCACATGATGCACTGGCCAATCACAGCCATGCCATTAGTAGGCATGGCTGTGATGGCTTCTAAGGGCAAACCAGTGAAATGCTTGTTGATTGGCTGCCCTGCAGCTATTCAACATGCGTGATCAGCTAACAGAACCCAGAACCCGAACGTTTTTTGAAATGTCCGTGTTCGGGTCCGGGTCCCGGACACCCGAAAGTTCGGTACGGACCCGAACGTTACAGTCCGGGTTCGCTCAACACTACATATAATCCTCATACATTAAGGATTCTTAAAACACTCACCCTACAACAAATAGACACAAAAAGTAAAAAATGCGTCAAGTACAGCTGACCAAAAAGATGCAATCATGGGACACGACCACCAAAGGTGGAGTAGTGTGCCCAGTTGTGTTTTACATCTCCAACATTTGTTTGACTTTTCAGGAAATATTCTGTGTAGCCTTACTGGGTATTGGTACCATCTTGACAATAATAATCAAGCTGCAGCCACCAGGATTGTGTGTAAATCTGACAAGCAGACCCCTGGCTGTCGGATGAAAGCATTTGGGCAGCTGTGCTGCTGCCCAATTGCTTTCACACACCCTCAGTAATTTTGCCCCCCCCTACGTACGCCCTCGCCAAGTATCCCGGGCTATGCTTGCCCATCTTTTTGTCCCCTATGTGATGAAAGAAAATGTTAAGTAAAAAAAAATTTAAGTTACACCCAAGCACATAAAGCCCCCCCCACCCCCACATATACGCACGTACAAAAGTAAACGCACATGTCGGGGGGCCTACGCATGAAAATGACACTTGCTATAAACATGTTACATATTGCAGCGCACACCGGAGTGAGAGCAATATTTCTAGCACCAGTCCTCCTCCGTAACACTAAACTGATGACCTTTAGGGGGCTTTTAAAGTGTCACCTATGGAAAATATAGAGTACTGAAGTTTATTGCCATTTTATTGACGTATCAAATTTAGAGTTTGACATGTTGATTTCTTTTTTATTAAGGGCACTTTCACACTGGAGTTGCCCAAGCCTTATAGTGGCGCTTTTCAGGCGCTGGCGGTGCACTTTTAACCCTGAAGAAGGAGTTAAAAGGGGTTAAAAGTGTCTGTGTTGCAGCACAACCGAAGTGCTTTTCAGGTGCTTTGGAAGTGCTGCCCATTCATTCCAATGGACAGGGGTGGTTTGGTAGCGGTGTATACAGGGCTCCCAAACCGCCCCAAAGATGCTGCTTGCAGGACTTTTTCTAACGTCCCACAATCACATCGCCCCAGTGTGAAAGCACTCAGGCTTTTACACTGGCGCTGCATGGGGAGGCAGTTTTCAGCCCTTTACAGGCACTATTTCTAGCACTAAAATGCCTGAAAACTGCCTCAGTGTGAAAGTGCCCTAAGTGTTTTTGCTACAATTGCATATGCGGTCATATGCGGTCAAGATCCTTTGGTTGTACAACAATTTTATATTGGATTTTGCTTTTTTGATATACAATGCTGCATTGTTGTGTCTGATTTATTTGTTATCCTTTATTTTAGAAAGTGAAATAAAAGTGACCCTTTAAAAAATAAAATAAAGAAAGATAGCACATTATTATACAATATTATATAGGAAAAGGAAAATGTGATGGCTAAAAGGAAAAAATTATGCCATTGGACACCTGAAGAGAAGGTTGGTCCCTTTCTCATAATATTCTCACACACACACACACACAAACACACAATATTATCAAAAGTAATAAGACGCCTGCCTTTACACACATGTGAACTTTAACGGCATCCAAGTCTTAGGGTTCAATATTGAGTTGGCCCACCCTTTGCAGCTATAATAGCTTCAACTTCTCTGGGAAGGCTGTGTCGATGGGAATGTTTGACCATTCTTCCAAAAATTGAGTATTTCTTGTAACATCACTATCTGTGACTTATCTGTGGCTTCAGCCCCATACACACAGGCCCGGACTGGCCATAGGGCGCACCGGACACTTGCCCGGTGGGCCGCGGCCTCCGGGCTGAATGTGGGGCCGAAAGCAGCTGCGGCAGCTGGGCTCTGTTGTCTGCCCTATCTGGGCTGTCCTTTCTGTCTGCGGCTGCCTATCTGAGCTGTCCCTGCTGTCTGCGGCTGCCTATCTGGGCTGTCCCTTCTGTCAGAAGTGGTCGCCCATTCAGTTAATGGTATGCCCGGGGGCAGGGCCGATCCATGGAGTGCACTGCACCTAGGTGCTGCAGATTGGGGGGGGGGGGGCGCTGAATTGCCAGAGAGATCCTCTCCCTCCCTGTGTGTCCCATGTACGGACTGTTTCTGCTCTCCCACCCCGGCCCCACCAACGAGAACAGAGGGACCGGCGGGAATGTCAGTTTCCAAGTGTACAGAGGAGGGTGAGGGGAAACACATTGTCATCCAATGTGGCCACCGATACCGATGATGTGTGTTAATTTTGCAGCTAAAATCTCGCTCTGTAGTGGTGGGGAAAGGGGGTGGATTAGGGCTGTCTCTGCTGGTCTGGGCTGTCTCTGCTCTTCTGGGCTTTCTCTGCTTGTCTTGGCTGTCTCTGCTTGTCTGGGCTGTTTCTGCTGGTCTGGGGTTGTCTCTGCTGGTCTGGGGCTGTCTCTGCTGGTCTGAGGCTGTCTCTGCTGGTCTGGGCTGTCTCTGCTGGTCTGGACTGTATCTTCTGGTCTGGGGCTGTCCCTGCTGGTCTGGGCTGTCTTTGGTGGATTAAGGCTGTCTCTGCTGGTCTGGGCTGTCTCTGCTGGTCTGGGGCTGTCTTTGCTGTGTCACACATATGTCCGGACTGTTTCTGCTCTCCCGCCCCAGCCCCACCAACGAGGAAAGAGGGGCCGGCGGTAATTTCAGTTCCCAAGTGTACAGTGGAGGGGGAGGGGACACAGATTGTCATCCAATGCAGCCACCGATCCCCTGCTGATGTGTGATAATATTACAGCTAATGTCCCGCTCTGTAGCGGCAAGGAAAGGGGGTGGATTAGGGCTGTCTCTGCTGGTCTGGGCTGCCTCTGCTTGTTTGGGCTGTTTCTGCTGGTCTGGGCAGTCTCTGCTGGTCTGAGGCTGTTTCTGCTGGTCTGAGGCTGTCTCTGCTGGTCTGGGCTGTCTCTGCTTGTCTGGTGCTGTCTTTGCTGGTCTGAGCTGTCTCTGCTGGTCAGGGCTGTCTCTGGTGGATTAGGGCTGTCTCTGCTTGTCTGGGCTGTCTCTGCTGGTCTGGGGCTGTCTCTGCTGGTCTGAGGCTGTCTCTGCTGGTCTAAGGCTGTCTCTGCTGGTCTGGGCTGTCTCTGCTGGTCTGGGATGTCTCTGCTGGTCTGGGCTATTTCTGCTGGTCTGGGGCTGTCTTTGCTGTGTCACACACATGTCCGGACTGTTTCAGCTCTCCCGCCCTGGCCCCACCAATGAGTTTCCAAGTGTACAGATGAGGGGGAGGGGACACACATTGTCATCCAATGTGGCCACCGATTCCCCCACTGATGTGTGTTAATTTTACAGCTAAAGTCCCGATCTGTAGCGGCGGGGAAAGGGGGTGGATTAGGGCTGTCTCTGCTGGTCTGGGCTGCCTCTGCTTGTCTGGGCTGTCTCTGCTTGTCTGGGCTGTTTCTGCTGGTCTGGGGCTGTCTCTGCTGGTCTGGGGCTGTCTCTGCTGGTCTGAGGCTGTCTCTGCTGGTCTGGGCTGTCTCTGCTGGTCCGGACTGTCTCTGCTTGTCTGGAGCTGTCCTTGCTGGTCTGGGCTGTCTCTGGTGGATTAGGGCTGTCTCTGCTGGTCCGGGCTGTCTCTGCTGGTCTGAGGCTGTCTCTGCTGGTCTGAGGCTGTTTCTGGTGGATTAGGGCTGTCTCTGATTGTCTGGGCTGTCTCTGCTGTTCTGAGGCTGTCTCTGCTGGTCTGAGGCTGTCTCTGCTGGTCTGAGGCTGTCTCTGGTGGATTAGGACTGTCTCTGTTGGTCTGGGCTGTCTCTGCTGGTCTGGGGCTGTCTCTGCTGGTCTGAGGCTGTCTCTGCTGGTCAGGGCTGTCTCTGGTGGATTAGGGCTGTCTTTGCTGGTCTGGGCTGTCTCTGCTGGTCTGGGGCTGTCTCTGCTGGTCTGAGGCTGGCTCTGCTGGTCAGGGCTGTCTCTGGTGGATTAGGGCTGTCTCTCCTTGTTTGAGGCTGTCTCTGCTGGTCTGAGGCTGTCTCTGCTGGTCTGGGGCTGTCTTTGCTGGTTTGGGGCTGCCTTTGCTGGTCTTAGCTGTCTCTGGTGGATTAGGGCTATCTCTGCTGATAAAGGCTGTCTGTGGTGGATTAGGGCTGCCTCTGCTGGTCTGGGCTGTCTCTGCTGGTCTGTGCTGTCGCTGGTGGATTAGGGCTGTCTCTGCTGGTCTGGGCTGTCTCTGCTGGTCTGGGGCTGTCTCCGCTGGTCTGAGGCTGTCTCTGCTGGTCAGGGCTGTCTCTAATGGATTAGGGCTGTCTCTGCTGGTCTGAGACTGTCTCTGCTGGTCTGAAGCTGTCTCTGCTGGTCTGGGGCTGTCTCTGCTGGTCTAGGCTGTCTCTGGTGGATTAGGGCTGTCTTTGCTGGTCTAAGGCTGCCTCTGCTGGTCTGGGGCTGTCTCTGGTGGATTAGGGCTGTCTCTGCTGGTCTGTGGCTGTCTCCTGTGGATTAGGGTTGTCTCTGCTGGTCTGGGGCTGCCCCTTCTACTCTGGGGCTGTTTCTGCTGGTCTGGGGCTGTCTCTGCTGGTGTAGGCTGTCTCCTGTGGATTAGGGTTGTCTCTGCTGGTCTGGGGCTGCCCCTTCTACTCTGGGGCTGTTTCTGCTGGTCTGGGGCTGTCTCTGCTGGTGTAGGCTGTCTCTGGTGGATTAGGGCTTTCTCTGCTGGTCTGGACTGTCTCTGCTGGTCTGAGGTTGTCTCTGCTAGTCTGAGGCTGTCTCTGCTGGTCTGGACTGTCTCTGCTGGTCTGGGCTGTCTCTGCTGGTCTGAGGCTGTCTCTGCTGGTCCGAGACTGTCTCTGCTGGTCTGAGACTGTCTCTGCTGGTCTGGGGCTGTCTCTGCTGGTCTGGGCTGCCTCTTCTGGTTTTAAGCTGTCTCTGCTGGTCTGGGGCTGTCTCTGCTGGTCTGGGCTGTCTCTGGCGGATTAGGGCTGTCTCTGCTGGTCTGGACAGTCTCTGCTGGTCTGGGGCTGTCTCTGCTGGTCTTAGGCTGCCTCTGCTGGTCTGGACTGTCTCTGCTGGTCTGAGGCTGTCTCTGCTGGTCTGAGACTGTCTATGCTGGTCTGGGGCTGTCTCTGCTGGTCTGGGGCTGTCTCTTCTGGTTTTAAGTTGTCTCCGCTCGTCTGGGGCTGTCTCTGCTGGTCTGGGCTGTCTCTGCTGGTCTGGGGATGTCCCTTTGCTGGATTGGGTTGTCTCTCAGAATATCTTGTTATCGACCACCCGTGCGAACGCTCGGGTCCCCCCCTGCCCAGTCTAAAATGCCCGGGCCTATTTACTGTCTCAGTCCGGGCCTGCATACACACTATACATTTTTTCTGTAGACTTTTGTCTTCAGATTTACCAAAACCATGTAGTATAAGTGCCTGCTTGATTGCATGCAAATTGAAACTCTTAAGGTTTGATCTCATATTTTATGGTTTTGCTAAATTTGAAGATAAAAGTCTACAGAAAATTGTATGTGGCTTAACTCTATTGCTGATGCTGCATCTTAGGTAATGTGGGCATGGCACTGTTATAATATGACACTCTCAACACACAAGAAATGCTGCTTTTATTAGACTGTTAGGCCCCTTTCACACTGAGCGGATCTGCTCAGAGGGGTCTCCCAGCTCAGCGGGAGATCGCTCCGATGATCTCTGTTGAGCCAGCGGATGACAGGCCCTGTCTCTGCACTCTGTGAGTCTCCCCGCTCCCCTCTATGAGGAGATCAGATGGAAACGGATCCTCCTGTCCATTTTCATTCAATTACATCCAATCCGATCCGCTATACGGATGGATGACCGTATCACCCATACGTCTATTTTGAGCAGATCATGTCGGATCGGATGTCAGTGGACACATGTTCGCTGACATCCGACTGCCCATAGAGGTCTATGGGTGGCCTACTCGGATCCATTTGAAAAACTGACAGACGGATCCGAGCAGTCCGATCGTGTGAAAGGGGCCATAAATAGTATATAGTTCCAGACTTGTGAACAAAAAGGTCAACAGTTATTTTGGAACGTTTTAATTGATACAAGGACTTCTTGACAATATTGCATTTCAGAAAGCAAGATGTACTCAAAATTGTCTACATTGCTTTTTTTGTACTTGTAAAACTTTAATAAAAATACATTGAACAAGAAATATGTTATATTTTTATTTTTTATTTTATTACTACAGTGGCCAATTGTGTGTCTGAAGTTATTTTATTCAAGAGTTTATTCAAGAGCGTTTTTTGACAATGCAGCCTTTATATAACCCCTTCATGCCAACGTCACACAAATATGTGACACCACTGCACTGGGCTTTTTGCCATGGTGCACGCTCCCAGCACAAAGACTGATGATCTAATGATCAGGATCTGGAACTCGAGATTCCAGGTCACCTGGTTGCTGTGATAGCCTCTAATGTTTTGTTTTTCTGTGAATGGAGGAGAGAGATACATTGTATCACTCTCTGTCCTTGCAGAGGAAAAAAAGTGTGTGTAAAAATATAAATAAATAAAATAATAATAATAATAAAAATAATAAAACAATAAAATAAAAAATACCTAGATCAAGGTTTGATCTAGGTCAGTGCCAGGGTTAGTGTTTGTGTCAAGGTCAGGGTCAAAGGTCAAGGTCAGTAATTTTTGGGGGCAGAATTAGAATAGAAACAAAAAAACCTTAAAGCCCTAAGAAGCTTAAATCTACTAATTTTGCTCATCCCTAGAATCAAGAAATCTAGTAAGAGCTTTACAGATATCATTCCAACATGAAATTGCTATAAAAATTTTAGCCCAAATTTCCAAAAGTTTGAAAATCTCCTTCTTGGGAAAATTGCTTTGAACCTTAAACCAGGTAAAGTCAGGTTAGCTTATCCTCAGTGGAATTGAACATTCCTATTCACCCTATTTTTTACAATCATGATTTTTCTGTGATCCGGTCTAGTCTGCTCAATTGGATTAAAAACTTTTCCAGAATAGCAAAGCCTGCATTTTGGTTGGGTTCCAATAAAGTCTCTTGACTAGAGTTGAGCGAACCTGAACTGTAAAGTTCGGGTCCATACCAAAATTTTGGGTGTGCGTGTCCCGAACCCGAACGTTTGAGAAATAGTCCGGGTTCGGGTTCTGGGTTCTGGTATTTTATCACTTATGTTTAGAGTTGAGCGAACACCTGGACGTTCGGGTTCGGAGGGTCCGAACGAAATTTGGGAAAAAGTCCGGGTTCGGCACCGAACATTGCCCAAACTTTATCCCGGACCCCGAACCCCATTGAAGTCAATGGGGACCCAAACTTTTAGGCACAAAAATGGCTGTAACAAAGTCATGGCAAGTGCTAGAGGGCTGCAAAAGGAAGTAAAATGGGGGTAAGAGTAGGGCAAGTGCCCTACAAAAAAATGGGTATAGGGAAAATAAATTAAAATCAAATAAAAATGGGAAGGGGGGTGGATGTGGAGTAGGAGCCTAGAGGTTGACTAGGCCGTGACCATGGCAGTGTAGGTGGAAGTGGCGGTGGTCGAGGAGGAGGAGGAGGTAGCCAACACTGGGTTTTTTTTTGTTTGTTTATAATTGGGGTAGCCCCCAAAATATTGAGGCCTATTCAAAAAAACAAGTATACGAATGGCTGTGTGAGTCTGGTCTAAATGTTTATTCTGCACAAGGTACAGACAAGTCTTGTGGGATCCATGCCTGGTTTATTTTATTTTAATAAAGGTTAGCTTGTCCACGTTGGCTGTGGACAGGCGGCTGCGCTTGTCTGTGATAACGCCCCCTATTGTTCAGACAATACACTGGCTGCAGGACAGGCCAGCACATCCAAGGCATGAAGGGCAAGCTCAGGCCATGTGGCCAATTTGGAGACCCAGAAGTTGAATGGGGCAGACCCATCAGTCAGTACGTGTAGGCATGTGCACACATACTCTTGCACCATGTTGCTGAAATGCTGCCTCCTGCTAAGACGTTGTCTATCGGCTGGTTGTGCTCTTTGTTTTGGCTGGCTGCTGACAAAGCTTTTCCACATTTTGGCCATGCTAACCCTGCCTTCTGAGGTGCTGGCGGTGGAACAGCTGCGTTGGTGGCCTCTTCCTCCTCCTCCTCCTCTGCCTTCGCCTTGTGCTTCCACTGAGCCCACAGTGTCATTTGGGAATGCCCTCAGCAGCGCCTCTACCAGTGTGCGCTTGTAGTCGTGCATCTTCCTCTCACGCTCCGGTGAGGGAATTAAGGACGGCATGTTGTCCTTGTAACGGGGATTCAGCAGGGTGGCCATCCAGTAATCAGAAGAAGTTACAATGTGGGCAACTCGGCAGTTGTTGCGCAGGCACTGCAGCATGTAGTCGGCCATGTGTGCCAGGCTGCCCAGAGGCAAAGACAAGCTGCCACCCTGCTGCGATTCCTCCTCCTCATCTTCCTCATCCTCCTCTTCCTCCAGAACTGTGCCCTGGCTTGAATATTTTTTACCTGGCCTATGCTGGTGCAGGAACCCACCCTCCGAGCCACTTGCGAATGACTGGCCTGATAACCGTGGTAATGACCCCTCTTCCTCCTCATTCTCCTCCTCATCCTCCTGTGCCACATCCTCTTCCATCATGGCCCAAAGTGTTTTTTCAAGGAGACATAGAAGTGGGATAGTAACGCTGAGAACAGCGTCATCGCCACTGGCCATGTTGGTGGAGTACTCAAAACACTGCAATACGCTACACAGGCGTCGCATGGAGGCCCACTCATTGGTGGTGAAGTGTTGCTGTTCCGCAGAGTGACTGACCCGTGTGTGCTGCAGCTGAAACTCCACTATTGCCTGCTGCTGCTCGTACACTCTCTCCATCATTTGCAAGGCCGAAGTTCCGCTGCAGTGCAGACAGTCAAGCAGCAGCAGGGTGAGAACGCCGAAAGTGCGCACAGACGGCCCGCACTTTATGCAGCAGCTCTGACATATCCGGGTAGTCTTTTAGAAAATTCTGTACCACCAAATTCAGCACATGCGCTAGGCAAGGGATGTGCGTCAAGCCGGCTCGGCCCAGAGCTGCTACGAGATTTCAGCCATTGGCTTGAGACTCAGTGGCAACAACCACTCATTGGTCTGTTGTTCAATGCCCATCCACAGCTCCTGCGCAGTGTGGGGTTTATCCCGAAACATATCAGTTTTAAAACAGCCTGCTGTCGTTTCCCCCTGGATGTGCTGATGTTGGTGGTGAAGGTGTTACACTGAGCGGATGAGTAGGTGGTCGAGGAGGAGGAAGCGCAGTAGGAGGAGGAGGCAACAGGGGGCAAAGAGAAATGCCCTGCAATCCTCGGTGGTGGAAGGACATGCGCCAAATGGCTAGCCGGCTCAGGTTCCCAGCCGCCACTACTTTTCCAGGCGAGCCATCCCTTCCCTGCACAAACAAGTCAGGGACAAAATCAAGTGTGCACTGCGCAACACCATCTGTGGCAAGGTCCGCATAACCACTGATACATGGACCAGTAAGCACGGGCAGGGACGCTATATCTCGCTAATTGCACACTGGGCAAATGTAGTGGAGGGTGGGCCTGAGGTGGCTAGCCATTTGGCGCATGTCCTTCCGCCACCCAGGATTGCAGGGCATTTGTCTTTGCCTCCTGTTGCCTCCTCCTCCTCTACCACCTCCTCATCCGCTCAGCCTAACACCTTCACCACCAACTTCAGCACATCCAGGGGGAAACGACAGCAGGCTGTTTTAAAACCGATATGTTTGGGGGATAAACCCCACACTGCGCAGGAGCTGTGGACGGGCATTGAACAACAGACTCATGAGTGGCTGTTGCCACTGAGCCTCAAGCCTGGCCTGGTGGTGTGCGACAATGGCCGAAATCTCATAGCGGCTCTGGGCCTAGCCAGTTTGATGCACATCCCTTGCCTGGTGCATGTGCTGAATTTGGTGGTACAGAAATCTCTAAAAAACTACACGGATATGTCAGAGCTCATGCATAAAGTGCGGGCCGTCTGTGCGCACTTTCGGCGTTCTCACCCTGCTGCTGCTCGCCTTTCTGCGCTGCAGCAGAACTTCAACCTTCCCACTCACCGCCTCCTATGCGACGTGCCCACAAGGTGGAACTCCACCTTGCACATGCTGGAGAGACTGTGCGAGCAGCAGCAGGCAATAGTGGAGTTTTAGCTGCATCACGCACAGATCAGACACTCTGCGGAACAGCACCACTTCACCACCAACGAGTGGGCCTCCATACGAGACCTGTGTACCGCATTGTGGTGTTTCGGGTACTCCACCAACATGGCCAGTGGCGATGACGCTGTTCTCAGCGTTACTATCCCACTTCTATGTCTCCTTGAAAAAACACTTTGGGCCATGATGGAAGAGGATGTGGCACAGGAGGATGATGAGGAGGAGGAGGAGGAGGGGTAATTTCCACAGTTATCAGGCCAGTCATTCACAAGTGGCCTGGAGGGTGGGTTCCTGCACCAGCATAGGCTAGGTAAAAAATATTCAAGCCAGGGCCCAGTTCTGGAGGATGAGGAGGACGAGGAAGATCATCATGAGGAGGAGGAGGAGGAACCGCAGCAGGGTGGCACCTAACGCAGCTTGTGGGCATCACTAGAGCGTGGCTGGGGGGATACGGAGGACACAGATGATACACCTCCGCCAGAGGACAGCTTGTCTTTGCCTCTGGGCAGCCTGGCACACATGGCCAACTACATGCTGCAGTGCCTGTGCAACGACAGCAGAGTTGCCCACATTGTAACTTGTTCTGACTACTGAGTGGCCACCCTGCTGGATCCCTGTTACAAGGACAATGTGCCGTCCTTAATTCCCTCACTGGAGTGTGAGAGGAAGATGTGCGACTACAAGCGCACACTGGTAGAGGCGCTGCTGAGGGCATTCCCAAATGACACCGGGGGCTCAGTGGAAGCACAAGGCGAAGGCAGAGGAGGAGGAGGAAGAGGTCGCCAACGCAGCTGTGCCACCACCAACACCTCAGAAGGCAGGGTTAGCATGGCCGAAATGTGGCAAAGCTTTGTCAGCAGCCCACCACAACAAACAGCACCACCAGCTGATAGGCAAGGTCTTAGCAGGAGGCAGCATTTCCGCAACATGGTGGAACAGTATGTGTGCACATGTCTACACGTACTGACTGATGGGTCTGCCCCATTCTACTTCTGGGTCTCCAAATTGGGCACATGGCCTGAGCTTGCCCTTTATGCCTTGGAGGTGCTGGCCTGCCCTGCAGCCAGTGTATTTTCTGAACGTGTGTTTAGCATTGCAGGGGGCGTTATCACAGACAAGCGCAGCCGCCTGTCCACAGCCAACGTGGACAAGCTAACGTTTATTAACCGCTTGCCGACGGCTGATCGGCATTTGACGGCGACAGTGTGGCTCGATTGCACGGATCGCCATCATATGACGGCGGGCCGCGAGATCGAGCACAGTGAGCGCGCGCCGCCAGAGGCGCATCCGCGCGCTCACTGTGTCCGGGGAGGGCCAGGGAGTGGGTGCGGCGGAGTCGATCTCCACTGGCCACCCGCGATGCCCCCCCGGAGTGAAAGAACGGAGGTCCATGTAAACACGGACCTCCGTTCTGTGAGAGGGGGAAGGGCTGTGATCACAGCCTTCCTCTACATGGAAGGTGTGATCACTTCCCTTCCCCAGCTAGGGCAGTCCCCCCACAGTTAGAACACGCCCAGGGAACACAGTTAACCCTTAGAGCGCCCTCTCCAGGTTAACCCCATTCACTGCCAACAGCATTTACACAGTAATCAGTGCATTTTTATAGCACTGATCGCTGTATAAATGCCAATGGTCCCAAAAAAGTGTCAAAATGTTCTGACATGTCCGCTGAAATATCGCAGTACCGCTAAAAATCGCAGATCGCCGCCATTACTAGTAAAAAATTAAAAAAAAAATAAAAACCCCAGAAATGAATTCTCATCATCCGTAAACGCAACCACTTTTGTGCAAACCAATCAATAAACGCCGATTGTGATTTTTTTTAATCACAAATATGAGGAAGAATATAAATCGGCCAAAACCGATGAAAAAAATGTTTTTTTATATTTTTTTTTTGGATTTGTATCTTAGCAAAAAGTAAGAAATTTGGATTTTTTTGCAAAATTGTCACTCTTCTTTTGTTTATAGCGGCGATCAGAAATGACGCAGCGGTGATCAAATACCACCAAAAGAAAGCTCTATTTATGGGAAAAAAAAGGACGCAAATTTTGTTTGGGTACAACGTCGCACGACCGCGCAATTGTCAGTTAATTTTCAATATTTCTTTATTGAGTTTTAAAGAAGACATAGAGAACGGTAACATGTAGCAAAATAAACATATTCGACATTCCAGATTCAAGGATCTTGTATTGCAGATATATTATTCAGTCAAATAGGAACCCTCTGGGATCAGGGAAAAGGGGGTTACATCTAGTAAGTGGATGTTAAGGCTCCCAGGGGGAAAAAGCTGAGTCTGCGGCTCTCAAAAGGGGGTTCATCACCTCCCCGTTCCCGGCACCCCAATGGGAGCATACTGTGCCCTATGGGAAGGGGAGTAGCAAAAAGGTCGCTATAGAGCCGTCAGGCTGTAGTGAGGGATCCAGATATGGTCAAGTCTCTAGAACGTCTTAACTGAACTAAATAGTCAAAGGTGGAGGGTGGGGAGAGAATGTGAGGGTGGGGGGGAGGGGGAGGAACCTTGTGTGTATTCCAGTGTTATTGTTGAGTGGGTTAGAGATTATGGTTAAGCCACGTGTCCCAGGTTACCAGAAATTTGGAGGAGTAAGAGTTGGCAGAAGTTAGGGTTTTTTCCATTTCACATTGATAGTTTAACAGGCGGATCGTGTCTGTGTATGATGGAACTTCGGTGGATTTCCAGAGTTTTGTTATATTCGTTTTTGCGGCTAATAGAAGGTGAAGTATAATAGTACGTACCTTACAGGGGAGGGTGTGGGTATTTAGGTGTAGTATCGCGAGTTCAGGGTTGGGCTTGATTTGTTGTTTACATAATTCTGAGATCAGGGAGAAAATTTTGTTCCAATATGATTTTAAAGATTTACAGGACCATATAATATGGAAAAGTGTACCAGGTACCTTGTTTCGGAAGGTCCACTGTATGAGACGGTGCTTTACGCATTTGGTAACCCTTTTAATGGTTTTTTGTGAGGTGGATACCATGATGTGGGGTAAGTTTGACCGTTTTTATATGGGCTTGGTTTCGCGTGTTACGACCTCTCTTACACCTCTTGGACCATGTGAAAAGGTATAATATACCAGGACATTTAGAAATTTTAGTATAACCTTGTTTTAAAAGAGGGACTAGAGTCTTAATACATTTGTTGTTTAGTTCGGGTTGGGACTTGAGCGCTATGATGTGGATTTATGGGTGTGGGAGGGGACATTCCATGCATGATAATATGAAGTGGAAGATAATCGGCGTTTTT
>BLSH010552918.1:39452-50333 GCA_018402905.1 Glandirana rugosa | reverse complement strand
ATGTTGTTGCGTCTCCCGCGGTCTTCAAGATCAGCGAGTTTTGTTTGTAAGCGTTGTAGCTCAGCTTCTTGTTCGGAGTATGCGTCTACCAGTTCGTTATGGGCAGTAAATAGGTCCGCCATTTTGCTTTCTAAATGTAGTATCCTGTCCTCATGTCTCCTGCAAGGGGTTAAACATGTTGGAGAAGTCTCTAAAAAGAGTACTCCTAAGAGAAAGGAGCATGTTTTTCATTGTATTTTCAGATATGGTCTGGTCTGTGGCTGGGAACATATCAATTGATGGTCCTTGCAGTGGAGGCTGTGTCAGGGCCTGTGGCAGCGTGCTGTGTGAGTTCAGCTCTGGCGTCTCTCCCTCTCTCCTCTGCTTCGTTTTGGCAGGGCTGCGGGTGGTAGGGGTGGAGGGGGGAGAGATGTCTGCGCCAATGTCTGCCTGTTGTAGGTGTATTGTGAGAGCCTGGCCTGTGTGGGTGACCGCATGAGCTCCGCTCCCGGCTCCAGCGCCATCTTGCTTCCCCCTAGGCAGCGCGGCCGGGAAGAAATCAGTCAGGCGCTGCGGGGTTTTGGAGTCTTTTCTCCGCTTACTCATCCCTGCTCCTGGTCCTGGTGTTCCCCACTCACTTTTAGTAGCTGATCGGCTCTCCCGTGCCTTATGCAGCGCCGCTTCTGAGCTGTGGGACGCAGGAGCTCCTATTCACGCGGCCATCTTCTCCGCCGGCCGGACACGCCCCGCAATTGTCAGTTAAAGCGACGCAGTGCTGAATCACAAAAAGGGCTCTGGTCCTAAAGTGTGAAATCCTTCCGGGGCTGAAGTGGTTAAAATAAACCAGGCATGGATCCCACAAGACTTGTCTGTACCTTGTGCAGAATAGACATTTGGACCGGCCTCACACAGCCATTGGTATACTTGTTTTTTTGAATATGCCTCAATATTTTGGGGGCTACCCCAATTAGAAAAAAAAAACAAACAAACAACAAAAAGTGTTGGCTACCTCCTCCTCCTCCACCCCCACCACCTACACTGCCACGGTTACGGCCTAGTCAACCTCTAGGCTCCTACTCCACATCCACCCCCCTTCTCATTTTTATTTTTATTATTTGATTTTAAGTTATTTTCCCTATTCCCATTTTTTTGTAGGGCATTTGTCCTACTCTTACCCCCATTTTACTTCCTTTTGCAGCCCTCTAGCACTTGACAGGACTTTTTTACAGCCATTTTTGTTCAGAAAAGTTTGGGTCCCCATTGACTCCAATGGGGTTCGGGTTCTGGGGTCAAGTTCGGGTAACGTTCGGTACCGAACCCGAACTTTTTCACGAAGTTCGGCCAGACCCCCCGAACCCGAACATCCAGGTGTTCGCTCAACTCTACTCTTGACATTTCCAGATTTAGGTAAGCCATAGACCTTCTGTGCTTGACTGTTATCTGAACTTTTCAAAATGCCAGACCTTGGACTAGGAAATAGTGAAATCTAACTTTGTTATTTCACAGGAGAAAATCGCACCTTGGTTAGGGATCACTTTTTCCTCCAAGCTGTGTTCAATAGGGAAATAATTCTCAGCAGTTATTAAAAATGGAAAAAAAAAACATTTGCTTTGCTGAATAATCCCTAAGGTGTGTCTTTCACAGGAATAAAAATTATTTATATGGTCAGACAGAGATGACTAAAACAAATGAAGGACGGCCGTGCTTTTGCTGCCTTAGGTAGGTGTGTGTCCTTATTAACAATAAAATATATACAGTTTGATATGACTTACTAAAGGCTTATACTCAACTTTTTTTTAATCAAAGTATTTAGGGACCTAAATTAGGAGTGTATAACTTAATAGGTATCAAGCCTCCAAATATCTACATAATGCACTGTATATGTCAAAGCACAGTTCCCTGTGTTTTGCCTTATAAAATGCTACTAGTACAAAAAAAAACCTGCTGATCCTAAAAATTCAGTAAGCCTCTAACTTCATGTGCATTCTGTCCCAGCTGCACTGAAATCCCTAACAATTGTGTCTCCCCTGCCTAGTTCAATGGACCACAAAAGGTCTCCCCCTTATGTTATGGAGATAGGGAGATGGGAGGTGTGCTTTTTGTTTAATTGTGAAGTGTAAAAGTATCCTATGTTCAAGTTGCCCATGAAATGACCATAACATTTAAAGATCAAGATTACTGTAATTATGTGATTGCACTGGTAACTGCAAAATATCAGCAGCACCACATCTAAAATGTTTCATGTAAATATGATCCCCGACCACCCTCCTTAAAACATCACCTATTTCCCACCATCTCATTTAGTAATTCTATCGTTTTTATTCTAAAATATTAACCAATAATCTTTTTTTCATACCCCTAACACTGGTTAAATGACAAACTGCCTGATTTATGGTCTATGGCAGGGGTCTTCAAACTTTCCAGTACGGAGGCCCGATGATATCATTTACAAATGGTTGCATGCCAAATTTGAATGAATACATGTTAGTTGGAGTGTTTTTGTAAATCAGCATGATATAAAAATTTGAATAAACGAGTTTTAGTTGGAGTGTTTTTGCAAATCAGCATGATAGAATTTATAACAACAGAGAAAACTTTAATTGAAACAAAGCAATGAGAACGGAACAAGTTTGTACAGTTCTCGGTACTATAAAGCAAGCATGCTATCCCCAATTGGTATTCTTTCTGCTATTTACAGCTCTATCATGCTTGCACTGCTCAATGGGGCCCCCAAAACTTTATTCTCTCCGTTACAGAACTGAAGTCTCTACTGAGATCGAGTCCCTCTCTAAGGCACACTCCAGCATTTACAAGGTCCTGCACCACCCTGCCCACCCAAAAATACTTAAATGCAGAGAAAAATTAGACCATACAACTTTGGATAGCGATGACTGGGAGGATGTCTGGGATTACCCTTTTCAACATTTGATCTCGGCCAAGGACAGACTCATACAGTATAAAATGGTATATCGTTATTATTTTACATCAACAAGACCGAGTGTGCTCTCTACCCAGTACTTGGTCGTCTGCTGGAGAAGCACTCATGCCGCAGCAGACTTTATCTATGTTATCTGGTCCTGCCTTGAGATGTCCAACTACTGGTTCAGAGTTTTACAATATATCTAGAGTCAATATAATCATGAGTGGGTGTCTGGGGACAAAGAGAAGACACATTT
This sequence comes from Glandirana rugosa, assembly GCA_018402905.1. Classification (NCBI taxonomy): domain Eukaryota; kingdom Metazoa; phylum Chordata; class Amphibia; order Anura; family Ranidae; genus Glandirana; species Glandirana rugosa. Next base: position 47,178 of record BLSH010552918.1, on the reverse strand, counting down.
ATTAAATACTGTCTTCAGCTCTGTGTATACAAAGGAGCATGAGGGAGCTCAAGTCCATAATGGAAATGGCATTGGCACAGCCACAAAGGATCCACAATGGCTCAAAAGTGATATGGTCCAGAAATATTTAGACAGAATAAAGGTGGATAAAGCACTTGAACCAGATGGCACCCATCCAGGGATCCTAAAAGAATTGAGCTCTTTCATTTCAAAGCCATTGTTTCTAATTTTAGGAACTCATTAATGACTGTAATAGTACCACTAGATTGGTGTAGGGCCAATGTGGTGCCTATATTTAAAGAGGGATCAAAGTCTTTACCAAGTAACTGTAGACCTGTTAGTTTAACTTCATTAGTCAGGAAGATGCTGGAGAGTCAAATAAAAACCACATAGATGAGTTCTTGCTGGAAAAAAATATTTTTGGCAACAGATAGCATGGATTCACGAAAGACAGAAGTTGTCAAACAAACCTGATTTATTTTTATGAGGAGGTAATTAAAACCTTGGACAGAGGGGTGGCTGTGGACGTGGTATACTTGGATTGTGCAAAAGCGTTTGACACAGTTCCACACACACGGCTGAAGGTAAAGTTTACAGGCTTGGAAAGATCAGTTTGTAAATGGATAGAAAACTGGCTAAAAGACCGAATTCAGAGAGTAGTGGTTAATGATTCTTGCTCTGAATGGTCTAAGGTTGTTAGTGGTGTAACCCATGGTCCAGTGGTGGGACCCTTACTGTTTAATACCTTTATAAATAATATAGGGTCTGGGAATAAATGTACCATTTAAGTCTTTGCAGATTACACCAGGCTATGCGGTGCAATAACATCCTTACAGGATGTCTCCAACTTGCAAGCCAACCTCAATGCACTGTTAAATTGGGCAACTATGTGGCAAATAGGTTTAATGTTGATAAATGTAAATGTATCCACTTGGGGGCAAAGAATATGCATGCATCATACATACTAGGGGAAGTACAACTGGGGGAATCCATTATGGAGAGGGATCTGGGGGTTTTGGTAGAAGCTTAATAATAGCATGCAATGCCAAGCTGTGGTTTCCAAAACAAGCAAAGTTCTTTTTTGTATTAAGAGAGGTATGGACTCCAGGGAGAGATATAGTTTTGCCTCTGTACAAATCATTAGTAAGACCTCATCTGGAATATGCAGTTAAGTTTTGGGCACCAGTTCTCAAAAAGGATATCGGGGAACTGAGAAAGTGCATAGAAGAGCAGCCAAACTGATAAGAGGTATGGAGGAGCTCAGCTATGAGGAGAGATTAGAGGAACTGAATTTATTCTTGAGGAGAAGAGATTTTCCATCTCCAAATACGGAAAGGTTTCTTCACAGTAAGAGCTGTGAAAATGTGGATTAGACTCTATCCAGAAGTTGTTCTGGCCTGCTCAGTAGATTGCTTAAAAAAGCCTGGATTATTTCCTAAATGTACATAATATAACTGGGTACTAGCATGTATAGGTAAAGTTGATCCAGAGAATATCTGATTCGGGGAATCAGGAAGGAGATTTTTCCCCTGCTGTAGCAAATTGGATAATGCTTTGCTGGGTTTTTTCGCCTTCCTCTGGACCAACTGTGGGTTTAGGATTGTGTATATGGTATTGTATGATTTTTTTTTTATTGGTTGAACTGGAAGGACTTGTGTCTTTTTTCGACCTGACTAACTATTTAACTATGTGCCTATATGACTGTCTCTGATCTTACCAACATTGTAATCCCTTGAGATGCAGGGGTCTATCTCGTGAGTTTAGTGGAGCCTCTGACCAATCAAAGGATGTCTAGAACTCTGCTCAGTCTCTTACTCTTCTATGCCAGAAAGGAGATTGTCTTTTGGTGGAAAGATCGGGCCCCCCCCACTCTAAACTGTTGGAAGATTTTGGTAAACTCTGCACTACCATTTTACAAAGCTGCCTATAGCAACATGGGGTTATCCTGCTAAATTCAATAAAATCTGGTCACTGTGACTTTAGTCATCTTGCCCTGACTGTTCTTCCTAAGATGGCTACGCAGTCCCAATGGCTTTTGTGAGACCCCTTATAGAGACGCGCTCTCCCAACACATCCCCCCTTTCTCTTCTTACTCCCTGCTCCAACACATCCCCTTCTGCTATATACTGTAGCTAGCCCACTGAGCCTAAGTTGATACTGAACAGAGTGCATAACTACTGCTGCAGTGTTACATCTGCAATTTTGCTTTTATGGCACCTTGTCTTTATATTGCTGTTTCCCTTCTTTGCCCATTGGGTGGAAGTGGAAAATGGAGTGGAGCACTTTTAATTCTTTGTTAGGCACATGTGGTGCAGAATTTTGTAATGTTTAATTTTTTGTAACTTAAATTAATAAAAAGAATTACAAAAACAAAAATAAAAAAAACAAAGCAATGAAATGCCAAATAAACTTGAGCTCATCAGAGTCCCCTCTTACATTAAGGTCCCCAGCCCCCCTTACTTCAGAGTCTCCAACTAAGTCCCCCATGACATTAAAGTCCATCCCTACGTCAGAGTTCCCACAAAAGTCCCCCCTTACATCAAAGTCCACCCTTACATGAGAGTCCCCTTTTTGCAGCTATGTCTTCATCAGAGTTCATCTTTACATCGGCATCCCAAACATGTTTTGATGCCTTATAAGAAAGCGAGTTTTGTCCTCCCCCCCCCCCCTCAAGGACATTGATCATCAAATGACAAACCCTGGAAATTATCCTGATTTGACAGGGTTCTCCCAATACCACAAACAATCTGTGATTAGAGATCATTAGAGCACTGAAACAACAAAACACATGGCCATTAAAATGTAAACCTTTATTAATGAATTTAAAAAGTCACGTCAAAAATTTACTCAGCCACTGGTGCAATGGATTAAAATGTTGACAACGTTGTCAAAACACAGCACAGGTTAGCCTGCACATTCACCCATTCACCCACCACATACAACACCTTTCAAAGTGGCCAGTCTGGCAATCATTCCGGGGAGAAAATGGTACTGGTCTAGGCAAAGATAGCCTCTGGTGATCTTAATGCAATAGTGTTCCTCAGAGCAGATTGCTGAGTCTAATAAAGGTGCTGGTGAACTAGTATATCCATGGATGGATAGATGTGTAGATTGGGTGGGGAGAAAAGGGCCCATTGGGAATGGGAGTTGGGCAGGTAGCAAACCTCACATGTAAATAACTGAATAGTTCTTATCAACTGGGTAAGGTAAGATGTCCACTATCACATTCAACAATTAGAGACTGACAGGGTTAGCATATCACTAGTGAAATGAACTTAACCACTTCAGCCCCGGAAGGATTTCCCACTTTAGGACCAGAGCACCTTTTGCGATGCGTCCCTTTAACTGATAATTGCGTGGGTGTGCGACATTGTACCCAAACAAAATTTGTGTCCTTTTCTTCCCACAAATAGAGCTTTCTTTTGGTGGTATTTGATCACCTCTGCGTCATTTCTGATCACCGCTGTAAACAAAAGAAGAGCGACAATTTTGCAAAAAAACACACATTTACTAAAATACAAATCCAAAAAAAAATATAAAAAAACATTTTTTTCCATCGGATTTGGCCGATTTATATTCTTCCTCATATTTTTGGTTAAAAAAAAAAAAAATCGCAATCGGCGTTTATTGAATGGTTTGAGCAAAGGTTGCCGAGTTTACGGATGATGAGAATTCATTTCTGGGGTTTATATTATTTTTTTATTTTTTACTAGTAATGGCGGCGATCTGCATTTTTAGCGGTACTGCGATATTGCAGTGGACATGTCGGACCATTTTGACACTTTTTTGGGGCAATTGGCATTTATACAGCGATCAGTGCTATAAAAATGCACTGATTACTGTGTAAATGTCATTGGCAGTGAAGGGGTTAACCAGGAGGGGGCACTCTAAGGGTTAACTGTGTTCCCTGGGCGTGTTCTAACTGTGTGTGGGCTGGGCTGGCTGGGGGAAGGGAGTGATCACGGCTTTCATATACAGGAAGCCTGTGTTCACAGCCCTTCCCCCTCTAACAGAATGGAGATCCGTGTTTACTTACACGGACCTCCGTTCTTTCACTGCTGTGGGGTAGCCGACGTCGATTGAGTCCACCCTACCCACTCCCTGCCCCCCCCAAACACAGTGAGCGTGTGAGCGCACCTCCGGTGGCGCGCGCTCACAGTGCGGGATATTGCAGGCGCCGTCATATGATAGCGGTTTGCGATATCGAGCCAGTTTGTCGCCATCAGATGCTGGTCGGCAGTTGGCGAGTGGTTAATGAGCATTATGGATAGGCTTACACCCGTCCTGCACAAAGTCCAAGCACCTGTGTAAAGCACATCAGCTAGTGCGGGCAGACAGGTACTGCTGTGTGGCTGTGATCACAGAAGCGGCTGGGATGGGAGCTGCCTAAGGCACGGCTGCTAACAACCACAGCAGCCAGAGTGGTAGTCCATAGTGGCCATAGTCACTTGCTGATAATGAGATTGTAGTGTCACACAGTATTCAAAGTCCTTTAATGTAGATAAAGTGAAGCTCACAATTCATGGCCTCTGGCTGTATCAGCGATGCTTTCTGTCAGGTGAAGCTTAACTTCTCTCCTGTTGCCGTTAACCACAGCTAACATCCACCTTGATATCCATGGGTTGTGGGTGTCCTGTGCTCCAGGAAATGCCACCATAGCTTCCACGGGGTGGGGGGTGAGACCAGCTGTGTCACCTTGGTAGTGACCTGGGCTGATGCATTTCATTTGACCAATCACTGGACCAAGTCCCCCCTTACATCAAATTCCACCCTTACATCAGCTATGTGTTCATCAGAGTTCACCCTTACATCAGCATACCCAACATGTTTTGATGCCTTATAAGAAAGCCAGTTTTGTCCCTCCCCCCTTCAAGTACCTAACAACATTGCTCATCAACTGACAAACCCTGCAATTATCCTGGTTTGGCAGGGTTCTCCCAATACCAATACCTAGCCATATATTATGAATTGAACACAGGAAAATTCTCAACTTTATTTGATGCCATGGCAGACCTATACTAGCTGCTGCATTACTGTATCATTGCAGGGTAGCTGGTGGTTTAGCAGTGCTGTATCCTTAACCACTTCAGCTCCAGAAGGTTTTACCCCCTTCCTGACCAGGTCATTTTTTTGCGATATGGCATTGTGTTGCTTTAACTGAGAATTGCGCGGTTGTGCAACACTGTACCCAAATAAACTTGATGTCCCTTTTTTCCCACAAACACAGCTTTCTTTTGGTGGTATTTGATCACCTCTGTGTTTTTTATTTTTTGGGCTAAAAACAAAAAAAGGCAGACAATTTTGAAAAAAAAATATTTTTTTACTTTCTGCTATAAAACATTCCCAAGAAAAATGTTTTAAAAAAATCAAATGTGTTCATCAATTTGGGCCAATATGTATGTTGCTATATATTTTTGGTAAAAAGAATCCCCAAAAATGTATATTGATTGTTTTTTGCAAAAGTTGTAGCGTCTACAAACTGTTGGATAGATTTATGGATTTTTATTTATTTTTTATTGTTTTTACTAGTAATGGCAGCAATCCGCGATTTTTAGTGGGACTGCGACATTGCGGCAGAAAAAATCTAACACTAAGTGCCACATTTTGGGGACCAGTGGCACCAATACAGTGATCAGTGCTAAAAAAAATGCACTGTCACTGTATAAATGATACTGGGAGGGAAGGGGTTAACACCAGGGGCTATCAAGGGGTTAAGTGTGCTCCTAGGGAATGCTTTCTAGTAGGGAGAAAAGAGCAGGAGATTGGAGAGGGAATAATGAGAAGGTCGCATTTTCTCCTAAAAACGGGCTGTTATGGGAAGAGATGCAGTCTCTGGCCTGAAGAGACTCTAAGATTAACTATATAGTGTTTTCTTAGATCCTGGCAAGGATTTCTCAACTAAGAAATTAAAGCAATTCTTATAAAAAAAGTAAACATGTAAAACAGTAATGTGAGGGAAACTTACATGGTACCCAATAACGCTTCACAGTTTTGTAGTTCATAGGTGGATACTTTCCCGAGGAATGTGGAATTCCGAGTCTCTGTTGTTCATGTGACCGAGGCTGGAGAATGTAGACAGGTGACAAGGCAGGGTGTGTACAGTATATTGCAGAGGCATGGTCAATGATAGATATGGTCTGACTGTGCATGAAACTGAGAATAGTGAAGCTTAGCCCTTGTTGTTTTTAGTTGTCTTGACTGTTTATATGGGGCTGGGGAAGTATGTTTCACCCTCTGAAAGCAAAGAGGTAGTAGGCAATAGAGAAAAAAGAAGGAAACTGGCAGAGAACTCATAGGGCATGTAAACAACTGCCTTGTGGAAAATAAAGTCAATGTTCAGAACTGAAGGAACGCGAGAAGGTGGATCATATCTTAAGGAGATCATACCTTAAGGAGAGTGGTGGGCTCTCCAGTGAGCTGGTGAGGCAGTAGGGCTGCCATTCCGTGGTGCTCCCATGACTACTGAAGGAGGGGAGGCCGGGGGGTGAGCGCAGCAGTGCCGAATGCTGAAGTTGCTCTTTTCACAAATGCCTTCCATTGAGGTAGTCACCGCAGTGGTGGTAAACTGAATTTGCTGTACCAAATGAGCAGATTGATGAGCGGGATATTAAGAGTGGTGCAGAAGTGGTCCAGGTCTTCTCGTACCTTGAGAAACACTACATGTCCCTGAGCTGTTGCAGAGAGTCGGAAGGGAAATTTCCAGCGATATGTGATGGCTCTGGAGCGCAGTAGATCTAATAAAGGTTAGGGTTCTCTCCTGTGCTGTATTGTGATGTTGATGTTTGAGAGGTCTTGAAATATCTTGACCCCCTTCCCCTGGCAGGTTAGGTGATTGTAGACTTTGGCATTGTGAAGAACTTCTTCCTTCTGACAGAAGCTGGTGAGGCAGCAAACAACATCCTTTGGTTGGTCTGTATCTCTTTCCCTGGGGTTCAACGCTCTATGGAGGCAGTCCATGGCTATGGGGGCTTCTGGGGGCCTACCAAGGAGGTCATTGAATATTTATATTACAGCTTGGGAGAGGTGATTATGCTCAATGGATTTGAGGATGCCCCTTATCATGAGATTCCTGCATCAACCACGATTATCTAGGTCTTCTACATGTCGGTTGAGCTCTCTCAGGTAGAGTTGAGCGAACCCGGACTGTAAAGTTCGGGTCCGTACTGAACTTTGGGGTGTCCGGGACCCGGACCCGGACTTTTCAAAAAAAGTCCGGGTTCGAGTCCGGGGTTCTGCTAATTTTAATGCAAAATCTTAAAAATGCTGTAAAAAAGCACAGGAAGGTCCTAGAGGTCTGCAAAAGGAAGGAAAATGTGGGTAAGGGTGGGACAAGTGCCCTACAAAGAAATGGGGACAGGGAAAAAACTTTTCAGGCCCAGGCCCAGGGCCTGTGGGGTTTCAAGTCATGCCTGGGCTTGAAATGTCAGGCCCAAGCGAGTTGAGATGGACTCTCTCGAGTTGGCTGTACATCTTCTGGATCTATTAGCACCAACTACGTCCTTAGAGTACTATTCCCCGTAGGAGTTTAGGTAACTCGTATTAGTGGAGAGGGTTCGACATTATATTTATAAGTTACTGGAGGAACCATCCGGGGGTCTTCGGGGGTATCGGTACCTGACGGAGGTATCTCGCAACTTGGGGTCCCTTTCTCTATGTCTGGTTGGTTTCCTACAACAAACGACGGAGTGGTCGAAGACAGTCTTCCTTCTTCAAGAAGTGTTACGGT
>BLSH010552918.1:14000-31370 GCA_018402905.1 Glandirana rugosa | reverse complement strand
CCTCTAAGCAACAGCTGGAAACTCTCCCTTTAGAACTAGGAGATGATTTTTGAACAATAATGTGTCACTTAAAGCAACAGCTGTAACCTGGCCCTATAGGAGTAGGCAATGGTTTTTGAACAATAATCTGTCCCTCTAAGCAACAGCTGGAAACTCTCCCTTTAGAACTAGGAGATGATTTTTGAACAATAATGTGTCACTTACAGCAACAGCTGGCCCTATAGGAGTAGGCAATGATTTTTGAACAATAATCTGTCCCTCTAAGCAGAAGCCTCTACCTAATGCAGTCACATCACTCAAAGCAGCAGCATGTGAAATCTCAAATTACTCCCACAATCTGATCGTTGTGTACGATCGTAACAATCGTTGTGTTAGGCAGGGTTTGATCTGCAATGTGTCACTCAAAGCAGCAGTATGTGAAATCTCAAATTACTCCAACAATCTGATCATTGTGCATGATCGTAGCGATCATTGTGTTATGCAGAGTTTGATCTGCAATCTGTCACTCAAAGCAGCAGCATATGAAATCTCAAATTTCTGCAATCTGTCCCTCAGAGCAACAGCAGTAGTAATCTCAGGATGCAGGATCAGGTGTTAAAATGTCTGAAATCTCTCCCTCACAAAAACGCCGGCAGCTTCCTCTCCCTACACTAACCCAAGAGCATGTGACATGCAGCACTGTGACTCCAGCTTATAAAGAGGCTAGGCATGGCTGTGATGGCTTCTAAGGGCAAACCAGTGAAACGCTTGTTGATTGGCTGCCCTTCAGCTATTCAACATGCGTGATCAACTACCAGAACCCAGAACCCGAACCAAAATGTTTTTTGAAATGTCTGTGTTCAGGTGCGGGCCAAGGACACCCGAAAGTTCGGTACGGACCCGAACGTTACAGTCCGGGTTTGCTCAACACTAGAAATCACATCTGAGCTCTGCTCAGCTCCTCCCATCATCACTAGCAGTGTATAGCAAAGGAGGAATGCATGGGGGATTACAGACCACAGTTGCAGCTATATGGTAGGAAAAAAATTATTTCAGTTATGTTTATTACCATGTGTAACGTTCAGGTATTTATATGAGGATTTACTAAAATATGTATGTTGCCTTTAGTTGTACTTTAAGGAATGGGTGAGCATGTGACTTTGCTTGGACAGCTAATCACAAAGAGATATGGGGGAACAGTGAAAACATCCATTCAGGTAATTCCTGACACCAAAACAGATTCAAGGTGGACTCTTGCCGTTAAGGGAAAATGTGTATGCACTTGCTTTGTTTAAACAAATAACATTATCCCAGCGTGTATGCTCTATTGCCTGTGTGATTAGGAAATATGTTTTATTTATTCAGTGCTCATTTGCGTGCCACCCAATTACAGATGCTGCATAGAGATGAACTTGGGCGTCCTCCAAACATATCCCTATCTAAACCTTGGTTTTGAGTCAATTTGTAATCAAATGAGTTGTTGACCTGGTCATTCCTTCGCCCTGCAGCATTGCTTAAACAAAGGGACATAATGCTGATGATATCAGTGTCCTTCTATGGACACAAACCCATATTTAGACAATCACATTGACTAAATATGGGCATAGGTCTCTATAAGTGCACCGATGTCACCTGCATCTCGCCCCTGAGAAGTGAAGAATGACCTAGTCAACAGCTCATTGGATTACAAAATAATGCAAAGCTGAGATTCAGGTATAGATGGGTCCTGAGGACATCCAGGCTCACCTCTAGTGCTGCATAAAGATTTATAAGAATCATGACATTATTATTTGGAGATGTTTTACAACAGGAAACCTGCATGATCTCAAGTGTTTTTAGTCACAGGCATTCCGCTTTATCTTTTTTGCAATGGGTTTACATAAAGATGAAATGACACATATATCAGCATATCCTCCCTAATGTAATGTCAGTATATTTCCAGATTGTTTTTTGTATTTGTCTTTTGCTGATTTTGAGGAGCATCAATGTAACCATTATCATTACATATTTTTAAAGTTTTCATTATAGATTGGCTTGCAAAAGACACATTTTAAGAATATACAGGTTATGCATTTGAAATGTGTACTTCTGTTCATCCATTCCTAATATGTACACAGCTCTATCACACAGTACCACCCTGTTTGGCAGATCAAGAGAAATAATTTTTCTCTTCTGCAGTTAAGCAACACTTACGTGTCTTATGCCTGGGTGGTGGAAAAAGAAGCAGCAGAATAAGCTAATTTTTCTGTCACTCTGCTCTCTTCTTCTATCCTTGGTAGTACATGACTAGAGTTGAGCAGACACCTGGATGTTCGGGTTCGGAGGGTTCGGCTGAACTTCGCGAAAAAGTTCGAGTTCGGCCCCTGAACTTGACCCCGAACCTCGTTGAAGTCAATGGTTACCCGAACTTTTGGGCACTAAAATGGCTCTAAAAAAGTCCTGGAAAGGGCTAGAGGGCTGCAAAAGGAAGCAAAATGGGGGTAAGAGCAGGACAAATGGCCTGCAAAAAAAATGTGGATAGGGAAATAACTTAAAATCACATAAAAAAAAAAAATGGAGGAGGAGGTGTATGTGGAGTAGAAGGTTGAGGAGGCGGTGACCGGGGCGGTGTAGGTGGAAGTGGCGGTGGAGGAGGAGGAGGTAGCAAACACTGTTTTTTTTGTTTTTTTTTCCTAATTGGGGTAGCCCCCAAAATATTGAGACATATTAAAAAAAGAAAGATCACTATCTGCAGACAAACCCAGAGATGTTCTAGCACAGGTTAATTTTTCAGTGTATAAATGTCTATTCTGCACAAGGTGCAGACAAGTCTTGTGGGATCCATGCCCTTCTTCATTTTAATAAACGTTAGCTTGTCCACGTTGGCTGTGGACAGGCGGCTGCACTTGTCTGTTATAATGCCCCCTGCCGTGCTAAACACACTTTCAGACAATACACTGGCTGCAGGACAGGCCAGCACCTCCAAGGCATAAAGGGCATCTCAGGCCATGTGCCCAATTTGGAGACCCAGAAGCTGAATGGGGCAGACCCATCAGTCAGTACGTGTAGGCGTGTGCTCACATACTATTCAACCATGTTGCTGAAATGCTGCCTCCTGCTAAGACGTTGCCTATCAGCTGGTGGTGCTGTTTGTTGTGGCGTGCTGCTGACAAAGCTTTTCCACATTTCGGATATGCTAACCCTGCCTTCTGAGGTGCTGGCGGTGCCACAGCTGCGTTGGTGACCTCTTCCTCCTCCTCTACCTTCACCTTGTGCTTCCACTGTGCCCCCGGTGTCATTTGGGAATGCCCTCAGCAGCGCATTTACCAGCGTGCACTTGTAGTTGCACATCTTCTGATCATGCTCCAGTGAGGGAATTAAGGACGGCACGTTGTCCTTGTAACAGGGATCCAGCAGGGTGGCCACCCAGTAATCAGCACAAGTTACAATGTGGGCAACTCGGCTGCCGTTGAGCAGGCACTGCAGCATGTAGTCGCTCATGTGTGCCAGGCTGCCCAGAGGCAAAGACAACCTGTCCTCTGTGGGAGGTGTATCATCTGTGTCCACTGTATCCCCCAGCCATGCTCCAGTGATGCCCACATGCTGCGTTGGGTGCCACCCTGCTGTGAACAGGGTTCCTCCTCCTCCTCATCATCCTCGTTTTCCTCATCCTCCAGAACTGTGCCCTGGCTTGAAATTTTTTTACCTGGCTTATGCTGGTGCAGGAACCCACCCTCCGAGCCACTTCTGAATGACTGGCCTGATAACCGTGGAAATAACCCCTCTTCCTCCTCCTCCTGTGCCACATCCTCTTCCATCATCTCCCAAAGTGTTTTTTCAAGGAGACAGAGAAGTGGAATAGTAACGCTGAGAACAGCTTCATCGGCACTGGCCATGTTGGTGGAGAACTCGAAACATCGCAATATGGTATACAGGTCTCGCATGGAGGCCCACTCGTTGGTGGTGAAGTGGTGCTGTTCCGGAGAGCAACTGACCCGTGCGTGCTGGAACTGAAACTCCACTATTGACTGCTGCTGCTCGCACAGTTTCTCCGGCATGTGCACGTCACATAGGAGGCGGTGAGCAGGAAGGCCAAAGTTCCGCTGCAGCGCAGACAGGCGAGCAGCAGCAGGGTGAGAACGCCGAAAGGGCACACAGACGGCCCACACTTTCTGCAGCAGCTCTGACATATCCGGGTAGTTTTTTAGAAATTTCTGCACCACCAAATTCAGCACATGCGCCAGGCAAGGGATGTGCATCACACCGGCTAGGCCCAGAGCTGCTACGAGATTTCGCCCATTATCGCACACCACCAGGCCGGGCTTGAGGCTCAGTGGCAACAACCACTCATTGGTCTGTTGTTCAATGCCCATCCACAGCTCCTGCGCAGTGTGGGGTTTATCCCCCAAACACATCAGTTTTAAAACAGCCTGCTGTCGTTTCCCCCTGCATGTGCTGAAGTTGGTGGTGAAGGTGTTACGCTGACCGGATGAGGAGGTGGTAGAGGAGGAGGAAGCGGAGTAGGAGGAGGAGGCAACAGGAGGCAAAGAGAAATGCCCTGCAATCCTCGGTGGTGGAAGGACATGCACAAAACTGCTATCCGCCTCAGGCCCACCCGCCACTACATTTGCCCAGTGTGCAGTTAGCGAGATATAGCGTCCCTGCCTGTGCTTACTGGTCCACATGTCAGTGGTTATATGGACCTTGCCACAGATGGCGTTGCACAGTGCACACTTGATCTTGTCCCCGACTTGTTTGTGCAGGGAAGGGATGGCTCGCCTGGAAAAAGTAGTGGTGGCTGGGAACCACGTACTGTGGGACAGCCACCACCATCAGGTTTTTAAAACTGTCTGTGTCCACCAGACAGAATGACAGCATTTCAGCATTATCCATTGTGTAATATGAGACTCAGAAACCAAACCCTCTTGGAAGAGTTCATCTTTATTGGATTTTCCCAAAGATGGGAGATTTGTATATTATTTTTCATCATTGCATTACTGCTTTATATATTGACACTTTTGGGAAATAGTTTCCTAATTTGTACAGTTGCTGTCAGTCCCAAACTGCACACTCCCATGTAGTTGTTCCTCTCCAATTTATTATTCCTGGATCTTATCTTTTCATCCAGCTCAGTTCCTAAAGCTTTAGTTGACACATTTTCCAAGAAAAAAACAATTTCTTTAACTGCTTGCATTACACAAATGAGTATCTGTCTGTTTCTGGGAGGCCTGGAATGTATATTACTGGCTGTTATGACATATGATCGATATATTGCAATATGTTTACCCTTGTATTATATTATCCTTATGAATTGGACGATATGTAGAAATGTCATAATCATTATGTGGATAGGATTATTTATCTTAACAATCTTTCCCGGACGTTGCAAAGCCTCTTGTATTCTGTAAACAAAACATAATAAACCATTTTACTTTTGAGATATTAGTTCTTCTAGAGCTAACATGTGAAAATACTGATTTTTATAAAATTATTCTTTTTGTTGTAATGTTTTTTGTCCTGGTGACACCACTTTTATTTATTGTGGGGTCTTACATTTGTGTTATTGCCTCTATATTAAAAATACCATCTACTAAAGGAAGAATAAAATCGTTCTCCACTTGTTCTTCCCACCTGACTGTTGTCTTCATGTTTTATGGGACAAGTATGGCCATGTACATGGGACAAATAAATATGTCTTCAGAAAACCTGAAATATATTTTTCTAATTTATGGTGTTTTCACCCCTGTGCTAAATCCTTTGATATACAGCTTGAGAAATAATGACGTGGAAGAAGGTTTTCAGATTTTTTTGACAGTACTTGACAGGCAGTGTATTTATGATGCACACAAAAGGAAAAAAAAAAACATTCAGTAAGAATATACAGCCTTTTCCATAGAAAACCATCAGAATGAATTGAAAAATTACTTTATGTTAGAATGGAATTAAAGTGATACTAAACAGAGAAGTGTTAATTGCCATAATTGATTCATATAAATCATGTACATGCACTGTATTCTTTTTTTTTTTTTAACCCACTAAGTTCCTTTTTCCTGCAGTAAAAAGTGATAAATTCCAGCGCTAAAAGTTCCTCAGGATGGCAAGTAACCATGTGGGAAAGGGATGGGTGACCGGATGTGTGCTGCCCTCCTCGGACGGGGAATCTGAAAGATACTAAAAAAGAGAAGAAAAGGAAGGCGCACGCACCTAGTGCATTACCAAAAATAATTTATTACAAATATAAATATAAAAAATGGGTACTCACCTCTCCTAGAGTCATGGTTTTGATTGACATTGAGAAAGCCTTCGATTCGGTAGGCTGGCAATACATGCAGAGGGTTTGGCCCCAGGTTCCGAGGGTGGATCTCAATGTTATATAGCTCCCCCAGGGCAGCGTTGAAGATAGGTATGGAGATTACTCAATACTTTAACATAGGCCGGGGCACTAGACAGGGGTGTCCCCTTTCCCCCTTTCTGTTTTCATTGGTGATGGAGCCAATAGCAATAGCCCTTAGGGTGGCTAAACCCTCTGGAGCTATTAAGGTAGGATCTATCCATGAATGTTTGGCTCTCTACGCCGATGATCTCATCCTATTTTTGATGGACCCAGGAGAATCATTACAGAAGGCCATGTCTATTCTCAATGAATTCACTGTATTTTCCAGCCTAAAAGTGAACTGGGGGAAATCCTCAATTTTGGCGTTAGACGAGGGGGCTAGGGAAGTGGCAGACCCAACCATCCCACTTAGATGGGTTAACTCGTTAACATATTTGGGAATTAAGATATCGGTGGATGTCCGGGACTACATGACCCTTAATTTGGTACCTCTGCTGACGACATGTAGGAGTATGGTTCAGGGTTGGTCTAGGCTGCCTTTATCACTAATGGGAAGAATTGCACTCCTTAAGATGAAATTACTTCCAGTCATCTTGTACTTCCTTAGAAATGCACCAATATGGGTTCCAAGGTTGTACTTTAATAAATTGCATAGCCTGACTAGTACATTCCTCTGGTCCCCTGGGCAGGCCAGATTGGGTCTTAGGACTCTACGGGAGCCACAGAGTAGGGGGGACCTGGCTCTCCCGGACTGTCACAAATATTATATTGTGGGCCAGATAGTGTTTGCACACTGGTGGCTTGCGGAAGAGGAGGGAGACTCGGCTACGGTACTGAAGGTGGCCCATTTGGGCTCTTTTGAGAGTCTGCGGTTTGACGGACTCAATGAGGGCAGTCATTAGGGCATGGGGGGTGGCGTTGAGGTGGGCATGCCCGAGTTATTTGGGTGTGTCCCCCTCGGCCCCAATTTGGATGAATCCTGAACTCCAGCATTTCCTGCAGCACCCGGACCCGATGCTGTGGGCGATGAAGGGAGTCAAGACGCTGCGGGACATAACCAGGGAAGGGGACTTACTAACTTTTGACCAGTTAAAAGATTAAGATAAGCCTAATTCTTACTTTTTTCGCTTCCTACAGATAAGGCATGCCTTCCGGATGCAATTCGCGGTTCGGAGGGTAGAAGCCCTGTCATCTGACCTGGAATCCCTATTAGAGACCAAATGCCTTCAGAAAACCCTGTCCACTGTATACAAGAAATTATTCAAAAAAACTCCGCCAGCGGTCGCCAAATGTAGAGAATATTGGGCAGCAGAGGTGGAGGACCTCCTAGGTGAAGATTGGGATGAGATGTGGGAACAGCCCTTCAGTCACCTAATTTCTGCCAGAGACAGGCTGATTCAATTTAAATTCTTACACAGGTTTTATTATACGCCAGCTAGGCTGGCAAGAATTTACCCAACGACATCAGCGGAATGTTGGCGATGTACACATTCCCCGGCAGAGGCAGGTCACATATTCTGGAAATGCCCTCAAATACAGGTATTCTGAAAGGAGGTAGTTGCTTGTATGTCCTCCTTGCTTTCCATCCCCATCCCAGTCACAATTAAAGTGTGCCTACTAGGCTTAATGGAGGACGTGGTGCAGTCCAGGGCGCTAAAAATGCTGCTGAACATTGTATTTTTCAATGCTAAAAAAGCTATCCTGTTGCATTGGAAGAAGTCGGTTGCTCCCACGTTATCGTATTGGAAGGGGTTGGTAAATGCCATGGTCCCATACTATAAAGCCACGTATACTAGCAGGGGTTGTGTTAAAAAATTTAATAGAGTGTGGCAAGCATGGCTAGGGGATTCATTCACAACAGGATAAAGCTAGACGAACCAATGGTTTAAATAAGAGGAAGGGAGATTCCCTATAAGCATATGTGAGGGAGGGAGAGTCGGTACACACGGATCCTGAAATGGATACTCTAACGGTCTGGAGGCACCGGAAGCCAGATGGGTGTTAGGGTTGGGGGGGGAGAGAGGTTTTAGTTTTAATTTTAATTTTTGTTAATTGTTGTTGAGCGGACCTATGGTCCAGAGGTAACCGGCAGGGCACCTCAATGTGTTATGTTGGTCACCTGCGAGTGACTGTTGTTTTGTATGCTTAATGAAAAACAATAAACAGAATAAAAAAAAAAAAATGGGTACTCACAAAGGACACAAGAAGACAGGACATGACGCGTTTTGGGGGCGCACCCCCTTCCTCAGAGCGAATGCGTCAGCTTTCATCCTGCCTTGTGCCTTGATTTTATCATGTCCTGTCTTCTTGTGTCCTTTGTGAGTACCCATTTTTTATATTTATATTTGGAATAAATTATTTTTGGTAATGCACTAGGTGCGTGCGCCTTCCTTTTCTTCTCTTTTTTAGTACCGTTTTCCTGCAACACTGTTGTGTGTCACTTGTGTTTTGGCACCTGCAGGGAAAGATCTTTAGGAGGGACTTCTAGTACTCTGTTGATATATACTCTCTACAGTATGAGTCTGTATCAGCCCTGATTGGTCACATGACTAAAAACCAAAAAAAAAAACGGTTTCAGATGAGCAATACCAATTAAATTATAAATATAAAAGAAAACTGTTTTACAGTTCTCTATAAATCTTTATTGAACATTAAATGTGAATTTTGTGTGCATTCATATGGTGTAAGTCAAAGTTACAGATAACTGACACTAGCTTTCATTATGTTGAGACGTTATCTGCATCTAAGGCCCTGTTTTTACTTTACAGGCATTAGCAATTGCATTTGATATATTTAATACTAATTTATATTAAAACAAACATATTTTGTGAGTTTCTTAGTGAATGTAATCAAACAGCATACTATATCCTGCCCCCATTGTGTTTAGCAATAGGAGAACTTGGAGGAGGAGGGAGGGGAGTGTCATTTTTTACTGTGTATATGCCCACACATGTGACTGATTTTTGAAAATTGAGGAAATGAAGAGCTTAGAAGGGAACTGAAACTGGAGCATGCTTAGCAGATGACAACATCTGTTTTAAAATACCTCAGGCTGCAGTGGGGACACAGAGAATATGTTGCAACTAAAAGCAGGATAAACCAGGTGTATTTCATTCTACACAAAACAAATGCTTTAGTGGCTGAGTATAAACACTATTCTATATAGCATGTACTGAGAGTTTTTCATATTCTGGGCTTAAAGGATAAGTTCACTTTCTTTGCATTTATTAATCACTTATATGACTTTAACAAGTTCTATACTCTAAGCATTGTATTCCCTTGGCTGTCGGTCGCCAACTAATTCTCTACCGTTACTTGTTTTTCCATTACATGCTCTTATGTTATACTTGTCATCTTGTAAAGAGTAGGCTTCTTGTCCTGGTTGAAGTCCATTCTAGACTTATGACTGTAGCTCTCCTTGTTTGGGCTTTTACAATTCCACCTGTTGGATCCCCCTGGGTTGGAGTGGCCTGTCCACAGTCAGAAGCCCTTGGGGTGGCATGCTTAATCTCCACCAGGGGTTTCCTAAAGTTAAAAAAGTGAGCTGAAATGAATAATAAACTGCATTTGTTCTAAAAAATAAAAGTTAGGTTTTGAAGAAGACACTTGTCTGATTTTTTTTCTCAATTCTATTGACTGTAAGAATACACATTTCACAGGAAGTTGGAACTGGCAAGTCAGATATCACAGTTATGCATTACACTACAATATTTACAAAAGTCTTTCTTCCTGCAGTTAGCATCTGCAATTTCTTTAAATAACTCATCAAAAACTGACCCATCTTGAGTACACTGCTCTCGACAGCCAGCAGGCACAGAGCCCACAGATAACACGGTGTTATCCTTCCACCATTGACTAGGGAATGCCTCCCACAGTGATATTGTGTTCTGATGGTTGGGAGCCTTCCTGGGTGGCAAAACACAGTGGTCACTACTAGAGGCTATAGCCACAGGCAGTATTTGCATACAAAAAATCAGACAGGCTATTTGTTTGTTGATCAATGGATTGGCTTGGGTACAACAAGCCTGCCCATAGATGGATTGAATCTCATCTGGTTCCTGCTGAACCAGCTAAGAGTCAATCCATCTATGGCCGACTTTATACTTTCATGGGTCATCATGGTTCTCAGATAATTCTTTATCAGTGCCAATTTGCTAAACAAAAGCTACATTAACACCTGGAAAGGTATCAGCAAGCTTTTCATTATGAAATAAAACTGCCTGTTGAGATGGAGTAAGACATGACCAGAGCTTGGCAAAGGCTGCAAACTGGACAATTTCCTCGAAGAACATAGTACTGAAGTCTTGAAGGAATGCACTAATATGTTTCTTAGCCTCTGTTTTTATCTCTGCATCAGGTAGACTATATAAGTCGACTATAGTTAAGCGACTTTTTTGCGACTGTTGAATAGCTGCAGGGCAGCCAATCAACAAGCGTTTCACTCGTTTTCCCTTAGAAGCCATCACAGCCATGCCTACTAATGGCATGGCTGTGATTGGTCAGTGCATCATGTGACCCAGCCTCTATATAAGCTGGAGTCACGTAGTGCTGCATGTCACATCATCTCATACTAGTGTAGGGAGAGTGTGCTGCTGCTGTGAGGGACAGATTAGCTTTAGAAAATCATCTCATACTAGTGTAGGGAGAGGATGCTGCTGCTGCTGTGAGGGATAGATTAGCTTTAGAAAATCATCTCGTACTAGTGTAGGGAGAGGATGTTGCTGGTGCTGTGAGGGACAGATTAGCTTTCGAAAATCTGTTAAAAACAGCGATTTATTGGTGGGTGGGTGCTAGAGGAGATTTTTGTTTGCTAGAGTACATTTTGATTGCTAAGCAAAGTGCCTCATATAAAACCTAAGCAATTTTTCTGTTTGTTAGGTGGGCGTTTGCAGTGCACTTGCAACTGCTTGTGTGTCAGGGACACTACTTTAATTGTGTTCTGTTAGTTCAGTTGGTTTACATTAAAGTTAGACAAATTAAAAATGTTTTTTCTTTGTGCAAAATATTACATTTGCGGCCAGCGGAGCATTTCTTGCACAAAATTAAAAAGTGCGTCTACATTGCTGGTTTAAAAAACAAAATTCTAAATACTACATTTGTGGCCAGCGGTTCTTTTTATGGCACAAAAATAAAAAGTGCGTCTACATTGCTGGTTTAAAAAAAATATATATTCTAAATACTACATTTGCAGCCAGCAGTGCATTTCTTGCACAAAAATAAAAAGTGCATCTACATTGCTGGTTTACAAAAAAAAAAATTCTAAATACTACATTTGCGGCAAGCGGTGCATTTCTTGCACAAAAATAAACAGTGCGTCTACATTGCCGGTTTAAAAAATAATATAAATTTGTGCTAAATAGTACATTTGCATCCAGAATGAGGAGAGTGTCAAATAAGGGACGTGGTCGTGGTGCTGCTGGTGCTGCTGGTGTTGGTGGTGTTGGTGAGGCTCCTATCTCAAGCAGAGGACGTGGTCGATCTATGCTAGCTACACGCACAAGTGAAACACCTTCCTCAGGTGCGAGTAGCCGACAGAACCTTCAACATTATATGGTAGGCCCGAATGCCGCTCAATGAATGGTGAGGCCAGAACAAGTATAGGCAATAGTAGATTGGGTGGCTGACAATGCCTCCAGTTCCTTCACATTGTCTCCCACCCGGTCCCTTGCTGAAAGCTCAGAGTTGGCACCTGAACCCCATGGCCATCTGTCTTTCACCTCAGCCCATTGTAAATCAGCCAAGCAGTCTGAGCCCCAAGTCATGCAGCAGTCTCTTATGCTTTTTGATGACTCCGCTGGTGTGCTTTCCGTGGGCCATCCACATAGCCCTGCCCCAGAAGTGGAAAACATTGAGTGCACCGATGCCCAACCACTTCTGTTTCAGGATGAGGACATAGAAACACCACCTCAGCACATCTCCGATGATGACTAGAGTTGAGCGAACCAAACTTTGGGGTGTCCGTGACCCGGACCCGAAGCCTGACATTTAAAAAAAGTTTGGGCTTGAGTTCTGGGTTCGGATATTTGATCACGCATGTTGAATAGCTGCAGGGCAGCCAATCAACAAGCTTTTCACTTGTTTTCCCTAGAAGCCATCACAGCCATGCCTACTAATGGCATGGCTGTGATTGGCCAGTGCATCATGTGACCCAGACTCTATTTGAGGCTGGAGTCACAGTGCTGCATGTCACATGCACTCTGGGTAGTGTAGTGAGAGGATGCCACCAGTGCTGTGAGGGACAGATTGCAGATAGATAGATAGGTAGAGATTACTACTACTACTGCTTTTAGGGACAGATTGCAGATCTCATCCTGCATTACAGAAAGATCTGACTGGAATAGGTAGAGTCTACTGCTTAGAGGGACAGATTATTGTTCTAAAATCATTTTGCAGCCCTCTAGCACTTTCCAGGACTCCTTTACAGTCATTTTTGTGCCGAAAAGTTCGGGTCCCCATTGAATTCAATGGGGTTCGGGGTAAAGTTCAGGTCAAGTTTGGTACCGAACACGGACATTTTTCCGAAGTTCGGCCGAACCTACCGAACCCGAACATCCATGGGTTCGCTCAACTCTAATGATGACGAAACACAGGTGCCAACTGCTGTGGCTTTCTACAGTGTGCAGACTGACAAGGATGGCAGTGGTGAAGAGTGGGCAGGAGATGATGTGGAGGATGATGAGGTCCTAGACCCCACATGCAATGAAGGTCATGCGAGTGACGTGTGCAGTTTGGAGGAAGAGGTGGTGATCGCACAGAGGTGCCAGCATAGCAAAAAAGGAAGCAGGTTGCAAAAGCGGAGCGACCATCCCCTAGACAGTACGCCTGCTAATTCCCACCGCCCTCAGGGACCTAGCACACCAAATGCAGCTCAAAGGAGTTCCCTGGCGTGGCAGTTCTGGAGTGGTTTGCATGCTGTGCAATCAGAGCCTGAAGCGAGGCATAAATGTTCTAAACCTGAGCACAACCTGCATGACCACATGCAAAGCAAGAGCTGCAGTGGAATAGGCACCTCAAAATCCAAGAAAGGTCTCGGACACCTCCTGCTTCCTCTTCTGCTGCTGCCTCTGCCTCTTCCTCCACCTCTACAGTGCCAGTGTCACCCGCCACCCAGCAAACAGACAATGTGACAGCAACGCAACCATGTCCGCCACCTTCCCTAAGCATTTCCACACGGTCCCATGGAAGCTTACCGCTGTCCATCTCCCAAACACTGGAGAGAAAGAGGAAGTACTCCCCTACCCACTCACGATCCCTGGCCTTGAATGCCAGCATTTCAAAATTCCTGGCCTTTGAAATGCTGTCATTCCATCTGGTGGACACGGACAGTTTTAACCACTTCCTTACTGGGCACTTAAACCCCCCTCCTGCCCGGACTAACTTTCGACCTAATGACGATTGCGCAGTCGTGCGACATTGTACCCAAGCAAAATTGGCGTCCTTTTTTTCCCACAAATAGAGCTTTCTTTTAGTGGTATTTGATCCCCTCTGCGGTTTTTATTTTTTCTGCAATAAATGAATAAAGAGCAACGATTTTGAAAAAAGAACAATATTTTTCACTTTTTGCTATTATAAATGTCCAAAAATAAAAAATAAAAAAACTAATTTATTTATCAGTTTAGGCCAATATATATTCTTTTACATATTCTTGGTAAAAAAAATCGCAATCGGCGTATATTGATTGGGTTGCGCAAAAGTTATAGCGACTAAAAACTATGGACATTGGTTTATGGCGTTTTTTATTTATTTTTATTTTTTTACTGGTAATGGCAGTGATCTACAATTTTTAGCGGGACTGCGATATTGCAGCGGACACGTCGGACGTTTTTGACACTTTTTTGGGACCAATGACATTTATACAGCGATCAGATCTAAAAATAGACACTGATTACTGTATAAATGTCATTGGCAGGGAAGGGGTTAACACTAAGGGGGCAGTGAAGGGGTTAAAAGTGTTCCCTGGGTGTGTTCTAACTGTGGGTGGGCGGGATTGGCAGGGGCATGACAGATCTAACTGATCCCAGTGACAGGGATCAGTAGATATGGCATGCCCCCCCTCACAGAACGTTCCTGCTCTCTGTGAGCAGATCGCGGGTCTCCGGCGGACATCGGGTGGGAGCGCGCCCAGCGCAAGCCAAAGGGGAGGACATCTATTGATGGCCTCCCGGCATTTTAGAGCCACGCTGTAGCCATCATTTGGCTATGGTGCGGATGGGAAGAGGTTAAAAACCTGATGGTGGTGGCTGTCCCACAGTACGTGGTTCCCAGCCACCACTAGTTTTCCAGGCGAGCCATTCCTTCCATGCACAAACAAGTCAGGGACAAGATCAAGTGTGCACTGTGCAACGCCATCTGTGGCAATGTCCACATAACCACTGATACGTGGACCAGTAAGCAGGGGGCAGGGACACTATATCTCGCTAACTGCACACTGGGCAAATGTAGTGGCGGGTGGGCCTGAGGCGGATAGTAGTTTGGCGCATGTCCTTCCGCCACCGAGGATTGCAGGGCATTTCTCTTTGCCTCCTGGGGCCTCCTCCTCCTACTCCGCTTCTTCCTCCTCTACCACCTCCTCATCCGGTCAGCATAACACCTTCACTACCAACTTCAGCACATCCAGGGGGAAACGACAGCAGGCTGTTTTAAAACTGATATGTTTGGGGGATAAACCCCACACTGCGCAGGAGCTGTGGACGGGCATTGAACAACAGACCGATGAGTGGTTGTTGCCACTGAGCCTCAAGCCCGGCCTGGTGGTGTGCGATAATGGGCGAAATCTCGTAGTAGCTCTGGGCCTAGCCGGTTTGAAGCACATCCCTTGCCTGGTGCATGTGCTGAATTTGGTGGTGCAGAAATTTCTAAAAAAACTACCCGGATATGCCAGAGCTGCTGCAGAAAGTGCGGGCTGTCTGTGCACACTTTCAGTGTTCTCAACCTGCTGCTGCTCGCCTGTCTGCGCTGCAGCGGAACTTCGGCCTTCCCACTCACCGCCTCCTATGCGACGTGCCCACAAGGTGGAACTCCACCTTGCACATGCTGGAGAGACTGTGCAGGCAGCAGCAGGCAATAGTGGAGATTCAGCTGCAGCATGCACGGGTCAGTCGCTCTGCGGAACAGCACCACTTCACCACCAACGAGTGGGCCTCCATGCAAGACCTGTGTACCATATTGCAGTGTTTCGAGTACTCCACCAATATGGCCAGTGCCGATGATGCTGTTCTCAGCATTACTATCCCACTTCTATGTCTCCTTGAAAAAACACTTTGGGCGATGATGGAAGAGGATGTGGCACAGGAGGAAGAGGAGCAGGAAGAGGGGTCATTTCCACGGTTATCAGGCCAGTCGTTCACAAGTAGCTCGGAGGGTGGGTTCCTGCACCAGCATAGGCCAGGAAAAAAATTTTCAAGCAAGGGCAAAGTTCTGGAGAATTAGGAGGATGAGGATGATGATGATGATGAGGAGGAGGAACTGTGTTCACAGCAGGGTGGCACCCAACGCAGCTCGTGGGCATCACTTGAGCATGGCTGGGGGGATACGGAGGACACAGATGATATACCTCCCACAGAGGACAGCTTGTCTTTGCCTCTGGGCAGCCTAGCACACATGAGCGACTAAATGCTGCAGTACCTGCGCTACAACAGCCAAGTTGCCCGCATTGTAACTTCTGCTGAATACTGGGTGGCCACCCTGCCGGATCCCTGTTACAAGGACAACGTGCCATCCTTAATTCCCTCACTGGAGCATGATCGGAAGATGCACGACTACAAGCGCACGCTGGTAGACATGCTGCTCAGGGCATTCCCAAATGACACCAGGGGCTCAGTGGAAGCACAAGGCGAAGGCAGAGGAGTATGAAGAGGTCGCCAACACAGCTGTGGCACCGCCAGCACCTCAGAAGGCAGGGTTAGCATGGCCGAAATGTGGAAAAGCTTTGTCAGCAGCACGCCACAACAAACAGCACCACCAGCTGATAGGCAACATCTTAGCAGGAGGCAGCATTTCAGCAACATGGGGAAACAGTATGTGCACACACGCCTACACGTACTGACTGATGGGTCTGCCCCATTCAGCTTCTGGGTCTCCAAATTGGGCACATGGCCTGAGCTTGCCCTTTATGCCTTGGAGGTTCTGGCCTGCACTGCAGCCAGTGTATTGTCTGAACGTTTGTTTAGCATGGCAGGAGGCATTATCACAGACAAGCACAGCCGCCTGTCCACAGCCAATGTGGACAAGCTAAAGTTTATTAAAATGAACCAGGTATGGATCCCAAAAGACTTGTCTGTACCTTGTGCAGAATATACATTTATACCGGCCTCACACAGCCATTGGTATTCTTAAGTGAACTTATTCTTTTTTTTTTTTTTTTATAGAACATAAGTCTTTATTGGAATGTGTAACAGGAGAAACATGAAAAATAAATCATGGTACATTTTATATAGTAAAAAGTGAACCCGTGCTAGAATATCTCTGGGTTTGTCTGCAGATAGTGATTTTTTTTTTTTTAATATGTCTTAATATTTTGGGGGCTACCCCAATTAGAAAAAAAACAAACAAAAAACAGTGTTGGCTACCTCTTCCTCCTCCACCGCCACTTCCACCTACACCACCACGGTCACCGCCTCCTCAACCCCCTACTCCACATCCACCTTGTCCTCCATTTTTTTTAATGTGATTTTAAGTTATTTCCCTATCCACATTTCTTTGCAGGGCACTTGTCCTACTCTTATCCCCATTTTGCTTCCTTTTGCAGCCCTCTAGCCACCCCTATTCTCATCCTGTTCACGGGACGTTTCTTTACACCTATCCCTTTATTGAATTTTAGTGTAATTTTTTTTACCTCCTGTTCCACCTACACCTCATCCCCCAACTCCTCCGCCACTGGCACCACCACATCCACCTTCACCGCCACCTCCTCCTTCTCCATCGGTTGTGACAAAAAACAAACAAAAAAAAGATTAACCCCATCGGGGGTTTTATAATTCTGTATAATTTTTTTTTTTTTAGTGATAGACGTCTGTTTGGGTCTCTATAAGATCGTGCCCAAGTGAAAAATGATATATTTTACATGGTACTAAATAAAA
>BLSH010552917.1:14765-27416 GCA_018402905.1 Glandirana rugosa | reverse complement strand
AGGTAATAACACCCCTACGTGCCTCCACACAACGTAGGCTTTCCAACAAGCCTACTTTAGGGCCGTTAAACCAATTTAATCAGTTGCGGCTTAGGCCGCGAACGGATCCCCGGCCTCAATTTCCGGACGTGGGGGGGCGGCCCGCTCCGCCCGACGGCGGACTATACTTCGCACTGGAAATAAGGCCCGGCCGCTCACACAAAGCCAGCAGACCCTATCCCCAGCTGTTAACAGTGCCAGCTCTAGACACAGCTCCCAGGAGATACAGCCTAAACAGTGAGGCCCTCCAGGCATAAACGGCAGCCATCTTGGTCCACCCAGACCTGCCAATTCTCCACCCAAGCATTAACGTCGGCCATCTTTGTACACCCAAACATCCACATCCAGCATCTAAAAGCATAGTGGCCATCTTGCTGCACCCACAACTAGGAATCTTTTAGCCAGAAGAGATATCCTGCTAATGGAAGCAGCCTAAGCTCATGCTTTCTAAGATCCCCTGCAAAGCATCAGAGAGACATACTACAACTATGGGCAAACCGGACAGCAAAAAATCCCCCTCCCGCTCCCGTTCTCCCAGAAGAGATAGTGCTCAACAAAGCGGCCACATTCCACTAATGTTCCGGACCCGCTCCAGAGATGAAGCCTCTACTTCACACCAGACCGCGAACACTGAACGAGCAGCAAGCAGAAGTCCCACAAGACCCCGCAGCACACAGCAAAATGAAACCCTTTTGCCGCCCGTACAGACACTTAGCCTCGACGACCTAAAGACTGTAGCGGCTGATATCAAAGACACTCTCTCCACCGCCATTTCTAACCTCAGGAGTGACCTACAGGGAGTGTCAGCACGCCTGGATGTTCTGGAAGATGTCACAGATAGCCATGACCATGCCATACATGAAACTAGACATACCCTAGACACCCATGTCATACAACTAAGAGAGCTGCATCGAAATTTGGAAGAGCTTGACAATCGCGGACGTCGACACAATATCAGAATCAAAGGACTCCCTGAAGAAGTGGGCACTGACCACCTTTCCGAAGCTGTTCTCTCCATTTTCAATGACCTACTCGGGAGACCACCAGACACCCCAATTGAACTGGAACGTTTACACCGAGCGCTGTGACCTCGCAGCAGAGAAAACGAGCCCCCCAGAGATGTGGTCGGATGCCTTGTCAAATTCCGACTCAAAGAAGAAATTCTGCGACATGCCAGGCTGAGAAGACACATCCTATATAGAGGGACAGAGGTGAAACTATACCAAGACCTATCTCCCATCACCCTACAGAAATGAAGAGCCCTCCGACCACTCTTAGATGTGTTATGGGAAGGAAACATACCATATCGATGGAAGTTCCCCTTCTCTCTCCAAGCAGGAATGGCAGGAAGAATCGCCTATCTCAGAAACCCGGAAGACGTTCGATCCTTCTGTGAGATTCTACATATTCCCCCAGTGGAAATCCCGGACTGGAACAACAGCATTTTCAGTCACCCCCAACCTCAAAGGCAGGAAGAACCGATGGATCTGCACCAACAAGAATCACACACCCCCTCTAGAAGACCCCGATCTTCTTCCTCCGCCTCTCCACCACCAGCAAATCATCGCCCTCCAGGAGGAGGAAGCGTCCCTGCCTCTCCTGCACACAGAAAAGCAAGGAAGGATTAACTCCTCTCACTATCTTTGTTAGCAGCATTCTTCTCCGTTGACCCTTGTGACACGGGACGGGACCCCTGGACCCCCTCACTCATCATATCAGTGAGTAAAGGTCCTTTCACTTCATAGCTCACACCCGAACTGCACCCTCCCCCCTGTCTGCACCCCTAAGTGCTAAGCAACTTAAGATAGATTAACTAAGGCACTTCTCAGAGTTCTGACACCCCGGAGTACTCTAACCTAGAACCGCACTAACACCAAAGGTAGGAAACACAAATAACACTTGAGCTTTCTCGACCAATATTCCTACCTCAAGCTCCTCACTGCTACTGGGGTAACCACACAACGGGTTCCTCTCAAACTACCTGGATCTGACAGTTTGGTATTGACGCAGGAACTTCCGGTGGACCCTGTGATATAACTGCTACTGACTGTCCCATTCATGAGCCTCCACGAAGCCTAGTGTCCTTAAACAAGCTGAACAATCACATGTTGAGATCCCACTGTATTCCCCCACAATCTCCCCGGAGCAACGAAGGTGACCTATGCCTCATAATTGACAGACTAATGACAAGGCTTGATCCCTTTACCTCCACCCCTGGGCAGCAACATTAGTAATGATCTTCCAACCTCCCAGATTGCTACTTCACCCCATTAAGACCGACTATCCTGCCCCTAGAAAGGATAAGGATGGACCCAGAAGTGAAGATGTTAGCAGATATCTTCCCAGGCTTACCACTTACATCAATCTTAATATCACCTTGCTACATGTACATTTGATGTGATTTTTAATGTGTTGAAGTTCCACATTGTATCTGATAACCACATATGTTGTTTATCCTTTTTATAATGAGCATAAGACTGACATTGTCTGTTCACCGGGCTACAGCATTCCCACCAATACTGGTAAACAAGCTGATCCTACCCATTCCGGACGTACTCCGATGAGAGGGTCCATAAATTCTTAATACACCACCATACTCATAGCATGCCTACCGACCACTCAATGTCAGTCTAAGGTCCCGCCCCCCGTGACACTGCTCCTATTTTACCCCCATGCTGCTGATACTGTTACTGTTTTGACGTTTAACATCCACTTACTCCTTCCTTGTTTATTGTTACCTTTTGCAAGTTACATGTTAAAGTTTTTTTTTACATGCCTCCTACAGGATAGAAATGAACAGGTTACTCCCTATCCACAATCACAAAGACACCATCGACATATGAGATACACCGTATACTCCCAGACATAGCTCGCCCCCACTATGGCAACAATATCGATCCACATATGCATACAAACTGTTCCCTTCTCCCCCATACCAATTGATTGCCCCACCACATCTCACAATTTCGTTAACTCCTTTCCCATTTTCTCCCAACGCAAAAAAAAAAAAACACCCTCCCAAATGCTTCCACCCTTACGTATCCGCACAAAATCCCAAGTAGCCCCTACAATTACAATTACAATTACTATCTAACCCTCTCTGATACATGTGCTTTACAGTCCTAAATTTACAACAGGGGGATCGCATGAATACCGCAGATACTATCTACCCAAAACCATCAGTACCCTGTTAATACCTGGAATAGACACGACTCCTATCTGGCCCCACCACCACCTCCCACAACAGCACAGAGTGATCTGTACACACCAAACTCGGCATACCTTATCCCCCAAGATAAGATAGCTGGTCTATCCCGTCTGCCGGACTTCTCCCTCTTACCCCTCCCCTATCTTCCCACCCTCCTATATCTTTCCCACCCCACCCCACCTTGTTTTTTTTTGTTTTTCTTCCTTCCTCTCGAAGACCCCAGTGATCCACCTCTATCAGTACACACCCACCCCTATATCATCGGATTTTGCACCACACCGACATTAAATCTATATAGCTGACCCTTCAGCTCAAGCGTATAAAAATGCCCTCCCTACGCACACTAAAAGTGTTCACGCTTAATGTTAAGGGGTTGAACATCCCCAAGAAGAGATCAATGGTACTCCGTGAGCTTTCTAAACAACGTGCGCAAGTAGCCTACTTTCAGGAAACCCACTTCAAGGGCCCCAATATACCTAAACTAACAAACCCTTCCTACCCAGAAATCTATCACGCTTCATCCTCCTGCTCCAAAACTAAAGGAGTGGCAATTTTTCTCTCTAAAAACCTCCCCTTCACATTTAAAGATCAACTAACTGACCCAGAAGGCAGATATATTTTTGTGAAAGGCACAGCCTACGACAAACCGATAACGTTCGCAAACATATACTGCCCTAATACTTCTCAGGTCTCGTTCATCAGGTCCGCGATCAATTTACTAATTCCCTTCCACGAGGGCCTGGTAATATTTGGAGGGGACATGAATGTCCCCCTAAACCCGAATATAGACTCATCCACGAACACTACATCAATTCCCTATCGCGCTCTAAAGCAAATAAAGTCCAAACTTAACTCCTTGCTCCTACATGATTCATGGAGAACGCTAAACCCAGAAGTCAAAGACTATACTTTTTTCTCACACCCCCACAACAAATACTCTCGTATAGATTATCTATTTCTCTCCCAGTCAGATTTATCATTTCTACACCAAGCGACTATAGAGCCCATGTACCTCTCAGACCACCATCCTGTCACACTAACATTAAAATTCCCAGACCACCATCCAGAATTCAAATCTAAAACTTGGAAGTTCAACCCGTCCCTCGTCAACGACCCGACGCACTACACCAGATTGAAGCGCACTTTACAAGAGTACTTCCAAAACAACACCCCAAACGAGACTTCCCCCACAATTCATTGGCTAGCCCATAAATGCGTAATAAGAGGAGAATGTATCGCCACCGCCTCCCAAATCAAAAAACAAAAACAAGATACCATCAAGGCTCTCACCTCTGTAATACACAAGTTGGAACTAGCCCACAAGCAAACCAAAGAGGCCCAAGTCTACCATAAGCTGCTCTCGGCCAGGCGCGACCTCCTTGATACACTTGGCAAGCAAACAAAACGCAGATACTTATTAACGACAAAACTTTTCTACGAACATGCGAACAAAAGCGGGAAGCTAATGGCCAGACTGCTCCAGAACAGGAAAGCACAAGTGACGATCCACCTAATTCGAGATAATAAGGGCCAAAGCCACCACAAAACCGAGGAGATAGCCAAGCAATTTGAAAACTATTATACAGAATTGTACAACATAACCCCACCCTCCCCAGAAAATCCCATATCACAATTGCGAACCCAGATGATCGAGACCTATCTAACAGCCCACGGAATGCCAACAATATCCCCTGACGAAGCTCATAGTCTAGAGAGACCTATCTCGCAAGAAGAATTCAAGATAGCCCTGAAAAACATGAAACCAGGCAAAAGCCCAGGACCTGATGGCCTCACTACCCAGTATTATAAAAGCTTTTTGGACATACTCCTACCTAATTTCCTAACCACATATAACTCACTACCTCAGGACCAAACCCCCCCATCCCAACTATTAGAAGCGCATATCGCAATAATCCATAAAAAAGGAAAAGACGCTACTAAAGTTCAAAATTATCGACCAATATCCCTCCTGAACGTCGATTTAAAAATCTATGCCAAAATACTAGCCACCCGTTTACAGCAGTTCCTCCCTAGCTTGATCTCCCAGGATCAGGTGGGCTTTGTCCCAGGTAGAGAAGCTCGTGACAACACGACAAAGGCCATCAACATCATTCATTGGCTATCCAGATCCACAGCAGAGGGCTTCTGCCTCTCCACTGATGCGGAGAAGGCGTTTGACAGGGTGGCTTGGGACTACATGAGTATGATTCTCTCGTCCATTGGCCTAGGTCCCTTCATGACCACTAGCATTCTAAGCCTATACTGTAACCCATGCGCCAGAGTCAAAGTCAACGGTCACCTGTCAAGCGCCTTCTCCATCCATAACGGAACACGGGAGGGATGCCCGTTATCCCCAATAATCTTCATACTAACTCTAGAGCCCCTTCTGTGCTGCATCAGATCTAACCCAAACATATCAGGAATTACGATTGCAAGTAAGGAATATAAAACCGCAGCATTTGCAGATGACATTCTGTTCTTTCTTTCCAACCCAATCTCCCTTCCTAATCTTCTCGAACAATTCAAACATTTTGGTAGTATCTCCAATTTCAAAATCAATCTCCACAAATCCACTGCACTAAACATCTCCCTCCCCCAAGCTCAAGAGCAGCATTGTATAGATTCCTTCCCCTTCACCTGGCAGAGGGAGGCAATTACCTACCTTGGCATTCAACTACCAGCCAAACTTCAAAAACTATATTTCTTAAACTTTCACCCTCTACTCCAAAATTTCTGATCGGACTTAGCTACCTGGGAGAAAACTACCTTATCATGGTTTGGGAGGGCTGCTGCAGTGAAAATGACAATTCTCCCACGCTTCCTATATCTTGCACAAGCTATCCCCATATCCTTACCTAAAACCTTCTTCTCATCCATGTGTACTCTCCTACGCTTATTTATCTGGAAGGGCAACACTCCTCGGCTTAGTCTGGCAAAATTATCATGCTCAAAACACAAAGGGGGCATCAGCTTACCCGACTTCCAGCATTATCACAGAGCCGCCCTCCTGGCAAGGGTGGTGGACTGGCATATACATGGTGACTATAAAGACTGGGTCACACTAGAGCAATCATGGGCCCAAGGAGCTCTTCATGACATAGCTTGGTCCTCCAGTACTGACTTATCCCCCACTCTCAAAGGCCACCCCTCCATCTGGCCCTCTATACAATGCCTTCATAAATCCATCCAAACCGGGGCTTTTACATCAATACCAGGTCCCATGACCCCGATCAGAAATAACACCAAATTCCCCCCGGGACTTGAAATGGGATTCCTTGGGGTCAACAACCGCAACGCCCAACCAAAGGCTTATCAATTCTTTACCCAAAGGAAATTTTGCACCAAAACAGACCTAGCAGACAGCGAACCCAGTATTTCGCTACCCATGTGGTCGTACCTCCAAGCAAGACACTACCTCAATGACCCTAAAATGAAAGACAAAATCAACCGCAATCTCACCCCTTTCGAAAAACGATGTATATCACCGCCACCTCAAAAACACTTAATCTCCACAATCCACTCCCTCATATCCTCCGTAGATCATGACCTGTTTCCCCAATTCACCAAACTCTGGGACAAGGATGCAGCAAACCCCCTCACTGAATCGGATAGGGAGGACATCTGCACCACAGTGCATAAAGGCACACTGAACGTCACAACACAAGAGCACAATTACAAAATTCTAACCCACTGGTACAGGACCCCATCCTATCTCCACAAGATATATCCTCAGGTTTCCAATATCTGCTGGAGATGCAACTCTCTACCAGGAACAATGCTACACATCTGGTGGGACTGCCCTCAAATCAAACCATTTTGGTTGCAAGTCCACAAAATAGTTCAACAAGTCACCACGTATCCCATTGACTTCTCCTCTCACCAATACTTACTGCAACACTCAACAGTACTAAAACACTCATTTAGGAAATCCCTCGCAATGCACATGATCAACACAGCCCGAATGTGCATCCCAACCCTCTGGAGACAAATACGCCCTCCAACGCTCAAAGACTGGTTTGCCCGGCTAAACAGAGTGATGGACATGGAGGAGCTGATCGCCACCTCCCTCGATAATTCTGACAAATTCAGAAAGACTTGGTCATGCTGGATCCACTTTCAGATGACCAACGATTACCGAGCAATATACCCATAACTCTCCCCAAATACCCCCTAAAACTCCTAAAATAGTTAGAAGGCTATGACGATCAGACATGGTGGACCCCGTGAATATATCACTGGAAGTATCTATTGCCTCTCCCCCAACTTCAGGCCCTAGCACACATGCCGCACTTCCACTCCCCCCTCCCCTCTTTCCCCCCCACCCCCTTACCCCCCGTTCTCTACCTAAAACCTCAACAGACGCTCACCTTAGTAGCTAAATATACAAAGCAACGAATAAGAATAATTAACAGATACCACCCAATAAATGTGGAATTAATTCAGAATACTGCAATACCCGTGCTATGCCATATGTCTCTTCTAATGCATATGTAACTCTGTTATCGGTTTCTTTTTTGGTTGAACGTATCTGTACACTATATTAATCGACTAATAAAGTTTTATGGAATAAAAAAAAAACAGATTTGCTATTGCAGCAAAGGGAAGAAAAACAACAACCGGGGGGAGGAAGGATAATAGAGAAACTTAGCCAACTCGTGGTCCCACAGGAAGGTCCTGGGTCAATTCCAAAAAAAATGAGAATCTAGACCAAGTGACCAATTCTGTAGAATTCCATCAAGGAGGATGAGTGTCTTTTGACCTTTTCAGTTGCTGCTTTTGCTAGACTGTGGTCAATAGGCTCGGAGGTGGGGGTCTTTTTGACGAAGCTGGTCCTCTATTGTTCGCTGAGGGTGGTAATTGCTGTGAGATGAGCCCCAGTTGCAGTAACAGGCGCTCCCCATCTGGAAAGGAAGAGAAACCATGAGATGCATTCCTGTACAAAAAGTTCAAGCGAAAGGGTAAAGACCAATGATATGAGATTTCCTTCTGCGTCAGTACTTGGAGTAGAGGCTTTAATGAACACCTTTTCTGCACTGTAAAGGGTGAAATGTCAGTGAATATTTGTATTCGGTGGCCTTGGATGGAGAGATTTTCTGCATTGTGTGACCTCTTCATCACTTTTTCCTTTACTGCATAGTTATGTGGTTTGATTATGATGTCACAAGGTAGACCATCCATGCAGGATAGTTACAAAGCCCTATGGGACCTGTCCAGTTCCAGCTTGTGCTCTGGGATGTCTGGAATTAAGTCTTTGATAAAAGAGCGGATTACAGGCTGTATTTCCTTTATAGACTCCAGCAGGCCACGAATTCTAAAATTGTACTGTCTGTTCCTATTCTCGAGGTCGTCAATTTTGGCTAGCCTGTTTTCCAAATTCTCCTGGAGCTCTTGGATTCTTCCTGAGTTCTGATTAATCCTGGCTATTGATTGATCGGTTTTCTTTTCTATCACTTCTATTCTCAGGTTCTCAGGCCTAGCTGTTTGAGGTCTGCATGAATAAATGAAGTGATCTGAGCAGCCGTTTGGGACAGGCCTCTAGTTAACAGTTTTGAAAAGGATTGCATCATTGAAGGAAAATCGTTAGGTGCTGTGGAATTGACAAGGTCCTCCATTCCCTTTGCCTCTGGGCTGTGCAGCAAATCAGCTGCAGATGAGGGAGTGATGGCGGTTAGTGACCTTCCTATTAGGGAAGCTGTGTCCGTTGAGGGCATATACTGCAATGGTGTACTCACTGTGCTTGTCCCCTGCAGCGGGGCAAGGTTATTCTGCTGCCCCTGGATTGCATCCTGGTCTGCTATGGAGTCATCCCATGCTGTGTCGGAGCCTTGTGGGGATGTGGTCGCCATCTTGGCCCGGCCGGGCTGTAGTAGCGTGGCGTCTAGCTGATGAGTGAGGTCCCTCTAGACTGAACCTGAAGTCGCCGGGGGCTTCAGCTGCTGTTTCCCTATCGATCAGGGCTATTTATTGTTTGGGCCAAAGGGCTCTGGTGGTTGCGGCGGGGATCAAACAGCTGGGACAGTGCAGAGCTCCAGGTCTAAGCGGCCATCCTGGAGAGCTCTGCACATGCGCCTGTTACTGCCAGTTTAATGCCATCTACTTCTGTGTGCGTTACTGCCAGTTTAACGCCATATAGTCCTAACTGCATTACTGCAAGTTTAACGCCATGTAGTTTTGAGCATCGCTGTATGTTTGGCGCATTATATTGCAGTATATTACAGTGTATCTGTGGAGTGTGTTTGTGTAGTGTGAGCACTCAAATGAAAGTGCACCAAACACCACTTCACATTGATTAAAGGGCATCTACATACAGATTTCCACTTCAGATTTGCTAAAAAGCACCGCCCCCTCCCTTCCAATAATGTCTGGGAGGACAGGAAGGAGAGACAGATGTTCCCTTGGCACTGTTAGGGGGCCAGCAACAAATGTGTCCACAGGCAAAAGTGGACGTGGTGGCCAGTCCTCAGGCAGGGCATCATTTCCTCTGTTTAGTGAGTTTGCCCATGCTATCCAGCCACAGCATGCATAGGAGGTGGTGGACTGGCTTACTAAACCTTCCCCATCCTCATCATCCTCTGTCATGCAAGCAGAGACAAGTGTGCAGTCCCCTGCAGTTGCCAGAGTGGATAAACCTGCCTCCTTGTCCACATCTATTCCCGCCATAGCCCCAACATCAGCATGGAGGAGGAGTCAGCTGAGTTATTTGACAACAGCGTCAGCCACTTGCACCTTGATGATGCCCAGCCATTACTGGATTCAGATGTTGGTTCTGAGGTTGAGGATAACAGGAACATGAGCCCAGAGAGAGGGGAGAACACTGGTAGACAAATTGGCATTTATGTTCCCCCAGGCACAGCGTATTGCCAAGTTGTCTCCAGTGGTAAAGATGATGGAGGAGCTGGAGATGATGATGATGTTGATGAGGTCACTGATGCGACTCGGGTGTCAGATAGAGCAGAGGAGGAAACTGAAGGTGAGATGGCACAATCCCAAGGAGGCCGACATCTAGAAAAAGTAGAGAGCAAACACCCTATTCCATCAAATTCTGCAGCTGTTCTCTCCCGGCCCACTCCCCAAAGCTCAGCTTTCTGGGCCTTTTTCAGCACATCTGCAGCAGATCGCACTGTTTCTATCTGCAAACTGTGTCTCAAGCATATCAAATGTAGCAAAAACACCAGCCATTTGGGTAACACATGCTTAACAAGGCATTTAACGTCCAACCACTCAGCCTGTTGGCAAGAGCACCTAAAAGACACACAAAAGGGGCACAAATATGTCCCTCCTCCTCCTCCTTACCCACTTCAGTCTGCCCCTGCTATACCGAGTCAGTACCGCTCAGCAGCCTCCATTGACGGGGATGATGGTATAGCACAGTGTCCCAGGTCCTAGCAGCACATCTGCCAGCAGCACACCACCAGCTGTAGACGGTAGCTGGCAAATTTCTCTGCCCCATCTGCTGCAGCAGAAAAAAAATACAGTCCCTGCCACCCATATGCCAAGCATCTAAGTGCAAGCTTGTCAAAGCTGTTGACTCTCCAACGTATGCCTTACAGCCTGGTGGATTCTGCCCCCTTCCATGAATACGCACAATGTGCTGTACCACAATGGCAGGTCTCCAGTCTCTACTACTTTTCATGGAAGGCCATTCCATCTCTCTACCATCATGTGGTCATGTGGAAGGGAATGTTCTGGCATCGTTGGGCAAGGCAGTCAGCCGTAAATTCCACCTTACTGCTGACACGTGGTCCAGCAAGCATGGGCAGGGATGATATATTTTGTTCACAGCACACTGGGTACCGCTGCTTGCAACTTGAAGGGATGCAGGACCGGGCTTGGTGCTGCAGCTTGTTGTGCCCCCACGTTTTCATACAGCTGGTGGTGATGATGCCAGAACTGTGAGCTCTACCCCCTCCTCCTCCTCCGCCACCTCCATGCCCTCCTCTGCAGAATTGTCCCATAAACATCAGGTACCCGCTAAGCATTCAAAGGGGTATTCCATGAGTCAGGCTAAAATATGCCATGCTGTCACATACCTAGTGGTAGAGTCTGGCTTATGCAGTAGGCAACCTCTCTTATGGCCCTGGTTCCAGAACCCCTGATAGAGCAGACAGGAAGCGCTGGAGCACAGGGGAGCATGAGGGCTGGATTGGACACAGGGGATGGTAAGACGTTGTCTGATAGTCCGTGCTAGACTGAAGAGTAGTGATGCAGGCTGGATCAATAACTTGCGGACAAAGCAGTACAGGAGAAGCAGGCAATCGGGTGGTCAGGTGTAGGCAGGGTTGTTAACAGGCAAGCAGGTAGAGGAACACAAGGAACAGACAGAAGAGTGGTCGTAGGCAAGCCAGGGGTCAGTGCGGGCAGAGTTCAATCAAATGCGGATTCAGGCTGGGTCACAGGTAACAGGAAGCTCAGAACGGGTCACGCTCAGGAACACAGTAACGCTGTAGAACGGACAGCACTGGCTGCTGGGCGTGAAGAGACTAAATAGAGATGTTTGGCTGCAGCGACAATACATGCAGCAGAGGGCTGTCAACGAGCACCTGTGCGAGTACGGCATGACGACAGGCTCAGGCCACCTTGCCTTTTTTTCCCCCATGCCAATGGTTGATCATTAAGGATTCATGCACTGTACTGCAACCATTTGAGGAGACCACCAGGATGGTGAGCCATGACAGTGCATGCATCAGTGTCCTGTTGTGTTCCTGCTGGAGCAGACTCTGCATGGCATTATGGACAGGGCACTGGAGGCAGAGCAGCAGAAGAAAGAGGAGGACTTCCTTTCCTCTCAAGGCCCACTTTATCCAGACACCTTAATTCCTATGTCACAGAACACACAGGAGGAGAGAGGGGAGGAGGATGAGGAGGAATATTCTGGCACTTTTGCAGGCTTCGAAGAAGGGGAAGACATGCGTCAATCTGTAAGTAGAGTTGAGCGAACCCGGACTGTAAAGTTCGGGTCCGTACCGAACTTTGGGGTGTCCGGGACCCGGACCCGGACTTTTCAAAAAAGTCCGGGTTCGGGTCCGGGGTTCTCCTTGTGTTGTCCTGTGACTACGTACGTGACAGTACCGAGTGGTAGGACCACCAGAGGAGTTTACCAACGTCATGTCACGTACTTAGGAATTACTAGTTGGTAACCGTACCCCCTTTTTTTCCGTTCCACCGGACTCGGACAGCAGTACGGCATGAGCGTGTCCACGAGCAACTGTCGGGAGACGACGTACATAACAGCGACGTCGGTTTGTAGAGATAAATCAGAGAAGTGCGGGTCGTCGGTCACGACAGGCAAGATGTCGCAATGACACAAGGACTCGCACTGGGCAAGACTCGAAGGACAATGGACACTGGGTCGGACTTAGGCGTAAACTAACTTGAGACGGGCGTGACTGGGGACCGAACGGATG
>BLSH010552917.1:0-13503 GCA_018402905.1 Glandirana rugosa | reverse complement strand
GAATTTTGCAGAACAGATGTGCACTTATTCACGGTTTCATTTAAAGTGACACACAGACTTTAAAGAATTTTGCAGAACAGATGTGCACTTATTCACGGTTTCATTTAAAGTGACACACAGACTTTAAAGAATTTTGCAGAACAGATGTGCACTTATTCACGGTTTCATTTAAAGTGACACACAGACTTTAAATAAGTTTGCAGAACAGATGTTCACTTATTCCCGGTTTCATTTAAAGTGACACACACATTTTGCAGAACAGTGATATGGGTTCTCTCGGCTTATTTATACTTTTTTGACACAGTTTGAAGATGATTTTAGAACAGTTCTATGGCCTCTACCGTTAATTAATACTTTTCAGACCCATTTTGAAGATGATCTCCATTTTTGCATTTTTTATGTTTTTATTTTTTAAAAAATATTTAAAGTTATTTCCCTGTCCCCATTTCTTTGTAGGTCACTTGTCCCACCATTACCCCCATTTCCTTCCTTTTGCAGACCTCTAGGACCTTCCAGGACTATTTTACAGCCTTTTTTGTGCCTAAAAGTCCATGCCCCCATTGATTTCAATGGGGTTCGGGGTCCGGGACAAAGTTCGGGTTCTGTCAGGACCCGAACTCGGACTTTGTCCCGAAGTTCAGCCGAACCAGCAGAACCCGGACTTCTAGAAGTTCACTCATCTCTATCTGTAAGCGATGGCTTTCCAACCCCAGGACCCTTGGGAGTAGAACATGGCTGGGAGGAGGAAGTTCAAGATGCTGTCAACCTGAGTGACCCAGAGGAGTCTGCTTTTCAAGCCTCTGCAAATTTGAGGTGCATGGGCAACCTCATGCTTTAAAGCCTGCGAAAGGACCCAAGAATACGTGGCATAAAGGAGAATGACCATTACTGGTTGGCAACCCTCCTTGACCACCTTTATAAGGGGAAGGTCTCAGAACTCATCCCGTCCCCAAAGAGAGTGCAGAAGATATAATCACTTGAGGACACATTAAAGAGGATTTTATTGAACATTTTTCCTGACTCCAGTAGGTTACAGTGTTGTGGAAAATGTTCTTTTGAGTCTTCTGTTGCTCAAGAGAGGAGCATTGGAGAATGCGTCCGCCTCAGTGAGGCATTTCGTAATTTTTTTAGTCCTCACTGCCCAGGCCTGTCAGCTTCCACATCCCATTGGCAGCATCTGCATCACATGATGGACGATTACCTCGGGGCCAAAACAGAGATGGAGAGCTTTCCAGCTGAAGATCCACTGGCTTACTGGGTCATGAGAATAGACTACTGGCCAGAACTTGCCCAGTATGCTATTGAGTTGTTGGGCTGCCCTGCATCCAGTATGCTTTCAGAATGGGCATTCAGTGCTGCAGGAGGTTTCGTGACTGATCATAGAATGTCTGTCCGTGGACTGTTTGACTTTCAAAAAAATTAATCAGTCATGGATTACCTGCTATGAAGCTCCTGATGCCGATGTCACTGATTGATTTTTTTTTGAGAGGTGGAATCTCTGCAGGACTTTGAGGCTGGACCAGGCTGGCAGCCTCTTACCCCCCTCTCCCTCTACAGTTGTCATTAGGTTACCAGGATCTAATCTTTTTTGAGGAGCTGCCTCCATTCACCATACATCATTTTTTTTACCTATTCCAACACACTAGCACCGTAGCTCTTACTCCAATTCCCTCCTTCTTCGAGGCTGCCTAGCTTTGTGGGTGTTCAATAATTTCATCTGGAACAATATTTTTGGTATAGGTTTAATAGGCACAATTAACACCCAAAGAAATCTATTCAGCACCTGTTTGACAAGTGCATATCACTGCAATTTGTTTGGCCTTCAGAGCACCTCTGTCGGTGGGAAGGCGTCACCGAAACCCAAAGACCAATTTTTCGGCACCTGTTTGACAGGTGCATATCGTTGCAATTTTTTTTACAAAGAGGCCAATTCTTGCCTTCATGAAGAGCACCTCTATAGGGTTATGGTGTGAAGGCACCACCGACACCCAAAGCTCAATTTTTCCACACCCGGTACTTCTATCCAAAGTCAAAGTGACACCAGAAGTTATCCAAAAAAATCTCAAATCTTGTTCCCAGTGCACTACATTGTGGCCTCATCATACACGCTGGCTCCCCAGCTGTTGCTGAGCAAAATAAAGGCAGCTTGCAGGGCAAATGTCATCTTTTTGGCTTTATAACTGCAATTATTGCTGCAGCAGATTTTAGACATGGCACAGATCTGCCACTTTACAGGTAGACTAAGGGGACCTCCCAGGCACTATATTGGAAGGAATTTTTAATTTTTATGCTTTCACTTTAAAAATCCAAAAATCACTGCTCATTTAAAAACGATGTTTTTCAAAAACGTTTTTTTCATTGAAACATGTCCCCCAGGGCAGGACCCAGACCCTATAACCATTGTATGAACAATTACTTGCATATAGGCCTTCAAAATTGGCACTTTTGATTTTTGAAGTCCAGGTCCCATTGACGCCAATGGTGCGCGTTATTCGGGTCTGAACTTTCGTGGTGTTCGAAAATTCTGGTGTGACCCAAACAGGGGTCCATTTGGCCCATCCCTACTGTCCACCATGGATATGAAAATGAAAGGGATGTGTTTCAAACCCTGTGGTAAGTATGATTACTTGTATGTTGAATGCATGGAACACTGATAACAACTAGTCCACCAGGTCTTTGGGGAACACAAGCCAATACTCCAATGCCAGGCCGCATGCTCAGGTAATAGACTAGTATAGATTTGGGGGGGGGGCATGCAATTTTTAATTATGGCATGGAGTTCCCCTTAAAATCCATGCTAGACCCAAAGGGCCTGGTATGGATTGAGGGGACCCCATGCCATTTTTTTGCAATCCCGGCAATGGCTTGCAGCTGGGAAAATCAATTTAAATGTAATTTATTTCTTTATATATGTCAGTGGGTTCTATACATAGTACAGATGTGCCACTTTACAGGCAGATTAAGGGTACCTCCCAAGCACTATATTTAAAGGAATTTTTCATTTTTATTGTTCCACTTTAAGCATCATTAAAATCACTGCTCCTTTAAAAATGATCTTTTTACAAAAATATTTTTGCATTGATACATGTCCCCCAAGGTAGTACCCGGGCCCTTATACCCATTTTATGTCCAATAACATGCATATAAGCCTTCAAAATGGGAACTTTTCATTTTTCACGTTCGGGTCCTATGGACTTTAATAGGGTTCGCGGTTCAGGTTCAAACTTTTTCCATGTTCCGGAGTTGTGTTGTGAATTGAAAAGGCGGTTTGGCCCAGCTCTACTGATAATTAGGGCACTGATCATCGGTGTCCTGATTATCAGTGCAGCCCCAACAGTGCCCATCAGTGCAGCCTATCAGTGCCCATTTGTGCTGCCAATCAGTGCCCATCAGTACTGCCAATCAGTGCCTCCTCACCTGTGCCACCTATCAGTGCCCATCAGTGCCTCATATTAGTTTAGCCTCATCAGTGCTCACCAGTGCCATCTCATCAGTGCCCATCAGTGCAGCCTATCAAACCATCAGTACTGCCTATTAATGCCCATCAGCGCACATCAGTGAAGGAGAAAAATAACTTGTTTGCAAAATTTTATAACAGAAATAAAGAAAAACGTTTGTTTGTTTAGCAAGTAATAAAAAACCTAGTCGTAATTAGATACCATTAACAGAAATCTCTATTTGTGTGAAAAAAATTATAAACATTTCATATGGGCACAGTGCTGCATGACCACGCAATTGCCATTCAAAGCGTGACAGCGCTGAAAGCTGAAAAATGGCCTAGGCAAAAAGGGGGTGAAGGTGCCCAGTAGCTAGTGGTTAAAAATATCTCTGTGAGAGCAGATAAGACCACTAACACATGCCCTGCCCTGCCCCATCTACGTTACAATTTATTTTAATTTATTTCATTGTTTTATATGTTGTGCTGATTTTTTTCATCAACCCATATGTAATATGTGAAAAACTGGAAAAATATAGCAATTTGGTGAGAAAGCATGTGTTTCTAGTTCACAATAGCTAAACTCAAAGTGGTGCCTAGATACAATGGGGTTGATTTACTGAAGCTGGAGAGTGCAAAAATCTGGTGCAGCTTTGCATGCTAGCCAATCAGCTTCTAACCTCAGCTTGTTCAATCAAGCTTTGACAATACAATCTTGAAGCTGATTGGTTTCTGTGTGGAGCTGCACCAAATTTTGCACTTTCAAGCTTTAGTACATCAACCCCAATATTTTGCTCATGCAATGAATAGAAAGTCACAATAATGTTTTCCATTAAACAACACAAATATTCTGTTATTTTTTAAAAAAAGACACACTCTATTATGCCTTGAAAATGTGGGCAGGGTGCAACGTAACTGCATGGTTACTGAACCATAGCTAGCAGACTTGGAAGGGCTAATTAGGGGGCTTTTGGATAAGACAGCCCTCTACCTATAAAAGGGGGGCTCTGTTCTTCTGGGATTAAAAAGGATTGTGTCAGATAGAGTTTGAGCCATTTCTCCATGTGGTTAATCCCAACCATTGACTACCGTGAGACTTAATAAATCTCTGGGAAATGACATCCTCCACTCCTCCACATTACATAGGAAAGCTTTTTGGAATTCACAGATGATAGCTGGTAAAACTGATTTTTTTTTTATACCAGTGTAGTGCACAGTTACTAGGATACTGGCGTTAGACTGGTGTTCTAAAC
Source organism: Glandirana rugosa (assembly GCA_018402905.1). Lineage (NCBI taxonomy): Eukaryota > Metazoa > Chordata > Amphibia > Anura > Ranidae > Glandirana > Glandirana rugosa. The sequence continues at coordinate 8,814 of BLSH010552917.1, read as the reverse complement.
TGGTATTTTCTACTACTTAAAGTGGTTGTCAGCCCGTGACAACCACTTTAACCTACAGGTAAGCCTATAATAAGGCTTACCTATAGGTGCCCTGCACATCTCCCAAACCTGCATGGTTTAGGAGATATACAGTGTTCTAGATGTGCCAACGTCGTTTCGTCACATGCACAGTTAAGAAACGGCCTCCGTGCCGTTTCTTCACTGAGATCGTGCCGTGACTGGTGGCTCCCGCACGCATGTGCAGGAGTGACGTCGTACGACTTCAGCCAGTCACAGAGCCGGAGTCACGGCCCCGAAAGGAAGGGGGGCTGAAGATGGACGATGCCAGCACAGGGGACATCGCTGGATGTCATAGGTTTCATTTGCAGGTAAGTGACACAATATGGGCTACAATGCGATGCATAGTAGCCCATTGTGTTTCTACTTTGCAGGGGAATATAGAGAAAGTAAACCCCATCAGGGTTTACTTCCTCTTTAAAAAAATTCAGCCACCACATTTAAGGACTGGTAAGCTGCAATATATTACGTTTTGGACATTTTGTTGGGGTTTCCTTTAGGTCTTATATTTACTACATGTAATTCTTTCAAATAAGTAATGCTGATTTTTAAGACTTAGTGACAAATTTGCCCTGGGGAAATCGTATTACTTTCATTAGACATGGTGTGTAAGTAATCTAGAGAGTAAAGGGCAATTACGTGATTTATGTTTTCCCTGAATTCCCCACAATAAACCCTTGAGTACACTTTTCATTTTAAAAAACCCTTATAAACAGTTCTCCTTTGGAGAAAACAAAGACTGATAAAATATTGTGTACTTGCAAAGCTTGCATGTTACATTGCAGATTTGATGTAGAAGGCTGAAGAAGAGATAACATGTATTTTGCAAATCCAAAAAAAGCAATGGAATTCTTCATGGTAAGTTTGAAGCTAGCAAAACAGGGAAAAGTACACAGTGGCAGGGCAATATGTAGAACCATGCAAAAGTTCCCCAGCACGTTTAGCAGCTAGCCAGGAAAATGTGTCTAAACCATAAAAAGTAAAGTTGTTGTATACATTTGAAATACATGTAAAGTCAATTTGTTGAAACAAGGAACCTCTGAAAGTTGTGGTCCCTAACACTAAACTATTGGGACAATTTACTAAAACTGATGCACACAGAATCTGGTGCAGCTGGGCAGAGTAACCAATCCCCTTCTAGGTTTAAAATCTAAAAGCTTAATTAACCACTTGCCGACCGCTCAATGTATAAAAAGGGCCGCAAGGTGGATTCATTGTTCTGGGAGGGCGTACTATAATGTCCTCCCAGAATCACTCAGCCATCCACATCCATGCTCAGCCATCCATCCTCAGCCAACCATGCTCAGTCATCCATGCACAGTCATCCCCATATGTGCTCAGCCATCCTCTTCCATGCTCAGTCATCCACAACTCATCCACTCCCATCTGTGCTCATTTATACCTCATTCATGCTCATCCATACCATATCAGTTCTCATCTGTGACACATTCATGTCACTACACTGCCATCAGTGTGACTACACTGCGCATCAGTGCACTTACACTGCCCATCCATGCCACTACAGTGCCCATCCGTGCCACTACAGTGCCTCACAATAGTGTAATAGGTAGTCAAATTGGATTTGAAATGTATGCCCCTAGAACACCTGATGGTGCTCACTGCATGTTGGACCTCTGCATGTGGCCAAGCTGTGTAAAAGTGTCACACATGTGGTATCGCCATACTCAGGAGAAGTAGCAGAATATATTTTGGTGTGTAATTTTTGCTGTGTACATGCTGTGTTTTAGAAATATCTTATAAACGAACAACTTTGTGCAGAAAAAATGAGTTTTCATTTTCTTTCCACATTTTCCAAAAACTTGTGGAAAAAATGACATGTTCAAAAGACTCATTGTGCCTCATAAAATATATGTTGGGGTGTTTACTTTCCAAAATGGTGTCGTTTTATTGGCACTTCCATTGTCTTGGTGCTCCAGGTCCTTCAAAAGTGCAAGAGGTAGTCAAGAAATGAAATGTGTAATTTATGTCCCTAGAACACCTGATGGTACTCCCTGCATGTTGGGCCTCTCTATGTGGTCAGGCTGTGTAAAAGTCTCACACATGTGGTATTGCCATATTTAGAAGGATTAATAGAATGTGTTTTGTCGTGTAATTTGTGGTATGCATATGCTAAGTGTGAGAAATAACCTGTTAATTTGACAATTTTGTGAAAAAAAAGAAAAAAAAATCTTCATTTTTCAAAGAATTGTGGGGAAAAATACAACTTCAAAAAAATCACCATGCCTCTTACTAAATACCTTGGAATGTCTGCTTTCTAAAAAGGGGTCATTTGTGGGGTATTTGTACTTTCCTGGCTTGTTACAGTCTCAAGAAATGAGATAGGCCATCAGTACATCAGGTGTGATCAATTTTCAGTGATTGGCACCATAGCTTGTAGACTCTATAACTTTCACAAAGACCAAATACTATACACTGGTTTGGGTTACTTTTTACCAAAGATATGTAGCAGTATAAATGTTGGCCAAAATTTATTTCAGCTGATCAAAAACCACTTTTGACGTAAAAGGATACTTTTTGGTTGCCATGGACATTCTCAAGTTTCCAGGCAGAAAGAATGACATATATAATATAAAAGTGCATACAGGGCACTGGGCACACCACTAGGGACAAAGGGGATGTGAAATGCTTTGATACAGTAATTTAATCTTACAGATTACAGTGTACTGTATGTTTACTGTGTGTTTCACTTTTTGAATTTGCCGCCGGTCTCCGTCCCCATGCGACACAACGCTCGCAGGGAACGGAGCCTGGCACACAGAGGCATTGGGCAGCGAACACAGCCCACAGACACGGTGGGGGACATCGTAAGTAACGATGCCTTGGATCCAGCGATGCAATCCCGAGTGTGGCTCGGGGTTACCGCTAATGGTACTGAAATTCCACCCCTAGCCACGCTCATGATTACCGCCAGGGAGGTTAATGAGTGTAATAAGTATTTGATCTCCTATCAATCAGCAAGATTTCTGGCTCCCAGGTGTCTTCTATACAGGTAACGAGCTGAGATTAGGAGGACTCTCTTAAATGGAGTGCTCCTAATTTCAACGTGTTACCTGTATAAAAGACACCTGTCCACAGAAGCAATCAATCAATCAGATTCCAATCTCTCCACCATGGCCAAGACCAAAGAGCTGTCCAAGGACATCAGGGACAAGATTGTAGACCTACACAAGGCTGGAATGGGCTACAAGACCATTACCAAGAAGCTTGGTGAGAGGATGACAACAGTTGGTGTGATTATTTGCAAATGGAAGAAACACAAAATAACTATTAATCTCCTTCAGTCTGGGGCTCCATGTGAGATCTCACCTCATGGCTTATGGAGTTTCAGTGATCATGATAATGGTGAGGAAACAGCCCAGAACTACATGGGAGAATCTTGTCAATGATCTCAAGGCAGCTGGGACCATAGTCACCTGGAAAACAATTGGTAACACACTATGAAGGACAAAAATCCTGCAGGCCTGCAAGGTCCCCCTGCTCAAGAAAGCACATTTGCAGGCCAATCTGAAGTTTGCTCATGAACATTTCAGTGATTCAGAGGAGAACTTGGTGAACATGTTGTGGTCAGATGAGACCAAAATTAAGCTCTTTGGCTTCAACTCAACTCACTGTGTTTGGAGGAAGAGGAATGCTGTCTATGACCCCAAGAATACCATACCCACCGTCAAACATGGAGGTGGAAACATTATGTTTTGGGGGTGTTTTTTTGCTAAGGGGACAGGACAATTTCACCTCATCAAAGGAATGATGGACGGGGCCATGTATCGTCAAATCCTGGGTGAGAACCTCCTTCCCTCAGCCAGGGCATTGGAAATGGGTTGTGGATGGGTATTCCAGCATGACAATGACCCAAAACACATGGCTAAGGCAACAAAGGAGTGGCACAAGAAGCACATTAAGGTCCTGGAGTGGCCTAGACAATCTCCAGACCTTAATCCCATAGAAAATATGTGGAGGGAGCTGAAGGTTTGAGTTACCAAACTTCAGCCTTGAAACCTTAATGACTTAATGAGAGGATCTGCAAAGAGGAGTTGGCAAATCTGGTGGCCAACTACAAGAAACATTTTACCTCTGTGATTGCCAACATGGGTTTTGTGAAGGGGTCAAATACTTATTTCACTCATTAAAATGCAAATCAATGTATAACTTTTTTGAAATGCGTTTTTCTGGATTTTTCGTTGTTATCCTGTTAAAATAAAACTACCATTAAAATTATAGACTGATCATTTCTTTGTCAGTGGGCAAGCATACAAAATCAGCAGGGGATCAAGTACTTTTTTCCCTCACTGTAACATTCACCTAGTCTATAGGTTGCACTGCCTATGTTATTAAGAATATGTGTGTTATTTATTCACTGCTCATTTGTATGCTTCTCCATTACAGATGCTATTAAGAGATGAGCTTGGACACTCTCCAAACTCATCTCTATTCGGACATTGGCTTTGTGTTATTTTGTAATCCAATGAGCTGTGGACCGAGTCATTCCCCACTGTACAACACACGTTAATAAATAGGAGGAATGCTGGTGGTCTCAGTGCCCCTCTATGGATCTGTAACACTTATAGGTCTTGTCCCTCTCCCAGCCTATGACTGGGCAGTGGAAAAAGAAGCGGCAGACTGATTAGCTTATTTCCCTGTCACTCTGGTCTCTACTTTTATGTTCATAGCACATGGCCATTACAGAACGACTGGCTGGCTCCTTGTGTTGCTTCTCCTTCTCCTAGTCTGAACTTTGCTGTACTTGATGCAATATAGGTATTTACACTGATGTATTACTTCATTTCTTTAATATGTGCCTGGAGTTTGGCTTTAAGTTAGAAAGATTTTAAAGACTTTTTATTAAAAAAATAGTCTGCAATTTTTATTATTCATTGTGTAATATGAGTCCCGGAAATCAAACCATCTTGAAAGAGTTCATCCTTGTTGGTTTTTCCAAAAGTCAGGAGATGTGTATATTATTTTTCATCAATTTATTATTGATTTATATATTGACACTTTTGGGAAATAGTTTCCTAATTTGCACAGTTGCTGTCATTCCCAAGCTGCACACTCCCATGTACTGGTTCCTCTGCAATTTATCATTCCTGGATCTTTGCTTCTCATCCAGCTCAGTTCCTAAAATTCTATTTGATCTATTTTCCAAGAAAAAAACAATTTCTTTAACTGCTTGCCTTACACAAATGAATATGGGTCTGTTTCTGGGAGGCATGGAATGTATATTACTGGCGGTCATGGCATATGATCGATATATTGCAATATGTTTACCCTTGTATTATACCAACTTTATGAACTGGACACTATGTAGAAACATCATAATCATTATGTGGATGGGAAGTTTTATTTTAACAATCTTTCCAACCATTACAAAGCCTCTTGTATTCTGTAAAGGAAACATAATAAACCATTTCTCTTGTGAGATATTAGCTCTTCTAGAGCTAACTTGTGGAAATACTGATTTGTATAAAATTATTCTATTTGTTGAAACTCTATTTGTCATGGTAATTCCATTTTTATTTATTGTGGGGTCTTATATTTGTATTATTGTGTCTATATTAAAAATTCCATGTACTAAAGGAAAAATAAAAGCGTTTTCCACTTGTACTTCCCACCTGACTGTTGTCTTCATGTTTTATGGGACAAGTATGGCCATGTATATGGGACAAATAAATAAATCGTCAACAAACCAGAAATATATTTCTCTAATTTATGGCGTTTTCACTCCTGTGCTAAATCCTTTGATCTACAGCTTGAGAAATAATGACGTGAAAGAAGGTTTTGGGATTTTTTTGACAAAATACTTGACAAACTGTGTATCTATTATTCACAGGAAGGAAAATAAAAGATTCAGTAAGAATATAGAACACTGTCAGAACTAATGGAAATATGGCTACATATCGGAATGGAATTAATACATGCTACATGCAGACATTAGAGTTGAGCGGACACCTGGATGTTTGGGTTTGACCGAACTTCGCAAAAAAGTTTGGGTTCGGCACCGAACTTGACCCCGGATTCCGAACCCCATTGAAGTCAATGGTGACCCAAACTTTTGGGCACAAAAATATGGCTGTAAAAAAGTCCTGGAAAGGGCTAGAGGGCTGCAAAAGGAAGCAAAATGGGGGTAAGAGTAGGACAAGTACACTGAAAACAAATGTGGATAGGGAAATAAATTAAAATCACATTAAAAAATAAAAATGGGAGGAGGAGGTGGATGTGGAGTAGGGGCCTAGAGGTTGAGGAGGTGGTGACCGTGGCGGTGTAGGTGGAAGTGGCGGTGGAGGAGGAGGAGGTAGCCAACTCTGTTTAAGTCTGTTTGTTTTTTTTCTAATTGGGGTAGCCCTCAAAATATTGAGACATATTAAAAAAAACAAGTATACCAATGGCTGTGTGAGGCAGTCTAAATGTCTATTCTGCACAAGGTACAGACAAGTCTTGTGGGATCCATGCCTGGTTCATTTTAATAAACGTTAGCTTGTCCACGTTGGCTTTGGACAGGCGGCTGTGCATGTCTGTGATAACGCCCCCTGATGTGCTAAACACACGTTCAGACAATACACTGGCTGAAGGGCAGGCCAGCACCTCCAAGGCATAAAGGGCAAGCTCAGGCCATGTGCCCAATTTGGAGATTCAGAAGTTGAATGGTGCAGACTCATCAGTCAGTACGTGTAGGTGTGTGCACACACTGTTCCATCATGTTGCTGAAAAGCTGCCTCCTGCTAAGACGTTGCCTATCAGCTGGTGGTGCTGTTTTTTGTGGTGGGCTGCTGACAAAGCTTTTCCACATATCGGCTATGCTAACCATGCCTTCTGAGGTGCTGGGGGTGCCACAGCTGCGTTGGCGACCTCTTCCCCCTCCTTTGCCTTGTGCTTCCACTGAGCCCCCGGTGTCATTTGGGAATGCCCTCAGCAGTAGGTCTACCAGCGTACGCTTGTAGTCACGCATCTTCCAATCATGCTCCAGTGAGGGAATTAAGGACGGCACATCATCCTTGTAATGGGGATCCAGCAGGGTGGCCACCCAGTAATCAGCACAAGTTAAAATGTGGGCAACTCGGCTATCGTTGAGCAGGCACTGCAGCATGTAGTCGCTCATGTGTGCCAGGTTGCCCAGAGGCAAAGACAAGCTGTCCTCTGTGGGAGGTGTACCATCTGTGTCCTCCGTATCCCCCCAGCCATGCTCCAGTGATGCCCACGGTGTTGGGTTCCACCCTGCTGTGAACACGGTTCCTCCTCCTCATCATCATCCTCGTCCTTATCCTCCAGAACTGTGCCCTGGCTTGAAAATTGTTTACCTGGCCTATGCTGGTGCAGGAACCCACCCTCCGAGCCAATTGTGAATGACTGGCCTGATAACCGTGGAAATGACCCCTCTTCCTCCTCCTTTTCCTCCTGTGCCACATCCTCTTCCATCATCGCCCGAAGTGTTTTTTTCAAGGAGACATAGAAGTCGGATAGTAACGCTGAGAACAGTGTCATCGGCACTGGCCATGTTGGTGGAGTACTCGAAACACCGCAATATGGTACACAGGTCTTGCATGAAGGCCCACTTGTTGGTGGTGAAGTGGTGCTGTTCTGCAGAGCGACTGACCCGTGTGTGCTGCAGCTGAAACTCCACTATTGCCTGCTGCTGTTCGCACAGTCTCTCCAGCATGTGCCAGGTGGAGTTACACCTTGTGGGCACGTCGCATAGGAGGTGGTGAGCAGGAAGGCCAAAGTTCTGCTGCAGCGCACTTTCTGCAGCAGCTCTGACATATCCGGGTAGTTTTTTAGAAATTTCTGCACCACCAAATTCAGCACATGCGCCAGGCAAGGGATGTGTGTCAAACCTGCTAGGCCCAGAGCTGCTTCGAGATTTTACCCATTATCGCACACCACCAAGCTGGGCTTTAGACTCAGTGGCAACAACACTCATCGGTCTGTTGTGCAATGCCCGTCCACAGCTGCTGCGCAGTGTGGGGTTTATCCCCCAAACATATCAGTTTTAAAACAGCCCGCTGTCGTTTCCCCCTGGATGTGCTGAAGTTGGTGGTGAAGGTGTTACGCTGAGCGGATGAGGAGGCAGTAGAGGAGGAAGAAGCGGAGTAGGAGGAGGAGGCAACAGGAGGCAAAGAGAAATGCCCTGCAATCCTGGGTGGCGGAAGGACATGCGCCAAACGGCTAGCAACCTCAGGCCCACCCACCACTACATTTGCCCAGTGTGCAGTTAGCGAGATATAGGCCCTGATTTACTTTACCTCCCAAATCTACTCCAGCAGTGCCTTAAAATAACTCCCAGTTAAAGGCAATTACAACTTCAGCTCTCACCCACTCGAGTAAAATAGCACACCTGCGAGCTCTATTTGCCTGTGAAGATGCCTCTCAGGTTATGTGTTGATGTTGGCTGGGATTGAACTTGCAGTTGTATGCAAGTTCATTGCCCTAAAAAAAAAAAAAAAAAAAAAAATTTCCACCCCTCTCTCTAATTGTAACAGCCTTAACCCCAGGGCACATGTCTGAATAGAAAAAAAAAGTTTCTCTTTTTTTTTTTTTCAGGAGCAGTGGTTTTAATAATGGTTAAAGTGAAAAAAAATATATTCCTTTAACCACTTCAGCCCCGGAAGGAATTCACGCTATAGGACCTGAGCCCTTTTTGCGATTTGGCACTGCGTTGCTTTAACTGACAATTGCGTGCTAGTGCGACGTTGTACCCAACCAAAATTTGCGTCCTTTTTTACCCACAAATAGCGCTTTCTTTTG